>JAGTXR010000190.1:600000-882533 GCA_022606575.1 Glossosoma conforme | reverse complement strand
TAAAACAAATAATCATAAGAGGCAGGTATTAGCCGGTGGGTATGGATTATTGGCGAAAATGATTGCTCATTAACTATATCATTATAAAAATATCGTTTTTCAACTCTAAAGAAATACTCCCGAGTTTGTGTGATTTTGATCCTTCGTACTTAAAATGACAATCAAGCCTATTAATTAAAATTGGTACTGAACAAAATTCATCTCATGAATCTACAGATGACATTTCTGCATCAGCATCACCATTTTACGATATTTTTTATATGTGTTTACATAAAAAAAATACTGGACCATGGTGGCTGACAGAGCATTGTGACGATAATTATTGACGACCATATTCTCCATATTAGAATAGTTGATATAAAGATGAACAACAAAACGTGAAAGTGATTTTTAAAAAAGAATAAAAATTACAAGACTATTCAAAATTTCAGTCATTAGACATGTTTTCATGGCCAAAATGCTTGAAATGAGCTTCTCAAAATTTAACAAGATAGGCTCACTTTCTCTATACTTTCTCATTGAGCATCGTCGCTGACTATTTGCCTAAACGAAAGAGGAGACCGACTACGTAATGAACCGTTTTATGTTCTTCTTACTTGTGAGGGAGAGGGACGGGAGAATATCAAGTTTCATACAAACTGCTCGGGGGTAGAATGAGAGGTCAACAGGTACTAATTTCCCACTACAGATATCTTTCAGGGGCTAACAATTGAATGTAATGAAATTCAATATAACTTTTCAGTTATTTGATAAGCATTTTTTAAATTGATTTTTCCCAGCATTCTACACAGGCCTCTTCAAAACAAATCAGATGGCTGCATTTGTTTATCAGGAGGATTGTCAGCAGACGGACGCTGTCAACATCTTTCAAAGTCGGAGTCATCGCTACTTCGCTGAAGTCTCTCATGGAGCCTGAAGTGTGGCCTGAAAGGACCATCGTTCAACCCTGGATACGTGTAAGACGAAAGAATCGCAGTGAACAGTGGTTGAAACCAACTGAAGTGGATGTATTGACGTATTTAGTGTAATATTGCTTCAGATTCAGAACTGGTGTGGACGTATACGAAATTTTGGACGTTTGATTTTGTGACAATAATGCCGTGTTATTTGTGTGTCAATCATTATATACTTATGAAATGGTTATGGTTGTCACAAATCTTAACTATTTGCATGTGTATTCGACACTTGTTCTGAGTGTGAGGTCATTGACACTAAATGTTTCAATACATTTACATCATCACACTTACGTTAGTACTTCAATAACGAATTAAAATGTAATATATTTCGTAATGTCATTGAAGGATTTTTTTTTAAATGTATTAAATTGTATTACTTTTTAGCTAGATGCCAAGATTCATAGCCTTAAATAATATTCGTCGGGGGGCATAGTCGTAGTTGCATAGGTAAAGCGTTTGTTTGTAATTCTAACGCCGTCGGCTTAAAACCCGACAAAGTATGTTTTTTTTTAATTGATTTAATCAAACTCTATACATACACCCGGTAGGGTTAAGGACCCATTTGGACAAAAAAATATACAGGCCTCAATCATCCGGTCTTGTAAAAAAAACGCTGATTATTGAACACCCAAATATTTATCTGGTTCTACAGTCGCTGTATATGCAATTTCGCGGGCTGTTTCGCTGGAGACTCCCAGAAACCATCTATCTTCTCATACTGACATCCGAATATAAAGGTGTTTTGGGGCAAAGCATATACTTCTATCAATCTTTCTACACGTGCGGCCTATGGGCTGGCTATATTCAGAAGGTCTACAGTGCACTCCGTGTCCAGTATAACAACGCCTTCCGAATTTTGTTGGTTCTGCCGCGATATTGCAGTGCCGCAGGCATGTTGACGGAGGTACGAGTGGATGGCTTCCATGCCATAATAAGGAAGCGTTGCACTTCTCTGTGGGCGCGCGTTCGCAGCAGTCCCAACGCAATGGTCGCTGTGTGGGCGGATAGCTGGGACTCACGGTTGGAGGGGCACTTGATGCGCCTTCCCGTGCCCATTCAGAAGGGAACCGGTGCTCCACTCACTGAGTAGTATAATGATAATAATGTTGTGTATGTATACGTATCGATTTATATTTTCTTTAATATTCTGTTTAATTTAAATATTGTTTTTTTTCTGTATTTGTATTTAAAAATATTGTGTGTACAATTTTGATTATGGCTCTAGTGGCTGAATAAATCAATTTTATTATCATTATTATATACAATCTAAGCTTACATAACTGTGAAATGGCAATATGCAATGTCCATATGCTCCAAATATGGAGCAGATATGGTAAAGAATGGCTCGATACTGTAATTGTAATACGTGTACCGGAAAAGAATGTCGTTTTTTTGTGATTTTGAGTGGTCAGTTGTGCTTCGGCAGTCGAATTTTTCAACGTGTTCTGTGTTGTTTTCCTCACTACGTATACCTGAAATGTACTCGGACTTTTAATCAAAATAAATTACAACCCTATATACAATGGAGAGCTTTGTACCGAACGAGGAATTTATTCAAAATATTATGCTTTACCATTTCACGAAGAAAATAATATTTACAGCAGAAGAATATAAATCCAACTTTGAATGTTTCCATTAAAGTTGCTTATTAATAATAAGTGCATTTTCTGAATATCAGCTGTTAATTTATTGTTTCGAGTGTTTGCTGGCAGGGGCGTATTCGGGAGGTAGGGCCATCTAGGCGTCCCCCGGGGCTTCATAACGCGGCATGAAGGAGGCGCCAACTTTGCAATCAACGCAAGGAGAAACAATGCCCAGTATCTAATGATGTTTCCAACAAGCAATGCTACTCTTCATCAGTGCAAATATGGCATTTATTGTGAAATATAATTATATGTGCATATTAATTGAAATATTGCCTGTATTGGCTTCCAAGGGTATGATAAAGAATTAAAGCGCAATTTCATACTTAGTTTCTTGTGTTATATCCCCAGAGTTGATCTAAATTTGAATTTAAAATCAATTTATTAACTTTAAAAATGTCATAAAAAATATGTATATTCAAGAAAATTTAACACAATGCCTGACTATAAACTATATAAATTTTAATCCCTAAAATCCGGGCCGATATAAATATTATTAAAGTGGCAGTTTCCAAACTTCCTTCCTTAATGCCACCGGTAAGCTTTGGAATGCTCTTCCAGCGTCTGTGTTTCCTACTTACTACAATCTGGATCTCTTCAAGAAACAGATAAATATACACTTGCAATCTCCCCAACCCACACACAAACACGAACACCACACAGGTTTCCTGCATGCAGCGTCCAGCCTCCCTAGCTGAGCGTCATAGAGTGCACTGGTCTTGACCAGCTGTGCTCTCCTGCATACGATCACATAAAAAAAACACTTGTTTTTACAGATGTGGAACAAAAAAAAGAGGAATATTTGAATACTAGTATACACCAATTTAATAATTAAAAAAAACTCTTCACCGGAGATAGTACCCGTGAAAGTCAAACGATTTGTCCCCTCAACCACACGCTCAGTGTAAGTAATAAAATAATAAGTGCATCGCAACGCTTCTTCGAAATTTGCTTCCGCTTTCGAATACAGCGTCGCCGCACTTTGATACCAAAGTGGGCGGATGTGGAGGGGGCGGGGACCGGATATAGATGAGCAGGGGGCGGTTACAATAATGTGACATCGGTATTTCCCGAGAGTCGAATTTGCACTTTTGAGGCGAGGGCGGGCCGCCCAACTTCGCATCCGCATCCATAATAGATGCGAGCACCCGCCCTTGGTATCACAGCTCAAAAACGTGCATTCCATAACACTGCTCTTCTTCATCAATTTCAACTACTAAGCTGGAACATAGTATAACCACAAATTGCCGCAATAGTGAGATATGAGCTCGATACAGCACTTTCAGGCTGGTGCCGAAAAGCTTCGATATACGATCTTTTGTTTAATATTTTTCTTCGCTCATCTGTCACATATATAAAATTGTTAGTATTAGTTTTAGGCTTAAGTTTTTTTTATGTAAAAACATACAAGAGAATACTGACAGTTATTCTGAATTATCTTCTGTGGAATTCTATGACACGTACCATGGTGCATATGGCTAAGCGCTGCATGTGGAGTGTTGATCTGCCAACGTCATAGACTACTGCCCGAGATTCACGCATCATTATTTATTATTACAAGAATTTACTATGAATGGGTGGTCTTCACGGGATGACTTTTGTCTACCAATAAATTTAATTCATAGGGTATGACTGGCATTTTACGCGTAAGGGATCAAATTTGCACCAACCGGGGGTATTTTAGACCTCAGAAATCGATTGAAAAACCTTTTTTTTTAATCTCCGTCGGGGATTTAACCCACGACCCTTGGCTTTGACCAATGTGAGACTGCGTGCGCCATTTTGTTTGTTTTGACAAGTCCTGTCATTTAGAACGCCATAGTTCGCGAAGTGGCTGCTAGGGATGTTTGGCGCAACGACCATCACTACCACCGAGTCACTTTCTGCCCGGACAGCGACAGGTACTCATCGTTGGTTGTGGCACGGACAGAATACTGAAGTTTGTCAGTCTGTATTTAAAATAACCACCTATATGCTTCTCGATGAGTTCTTGATTTATAACTTACTTCTCATCCATTCACCAAGGATTCCATTCACGATCCTGGCTACATGGAGTCGCCTTTATCAAAGTGTTTTTACCGATTGTAATATCCTGCGTGCGCCTTCATTAAAAAAAAACTCACTCCATTTTCTTCACCCGTCATATTTCTTAATTATATCAATTCTACTTCAATTAAACTTCATTCTAATATGACGCTTGCCGAGTGACTGACACGTTTAACCGTCACGCTGATCTCGCAGATGAAGAGAGTCACAACTTTTTAATATGACGTGACAATCTTAAAATGGAAAATAATACAACAATAAGCGATCCTTTTGCGACTACTCTCCCTAGTACTTAGACAATACTTCAAAATATTGGTTAAACATATATATTTAATATAGTAAAAACAATAGTTTTAGTTTGTTTTTTTAATGTAAACACATACAGGAGAATGCCGACAGATGGTGTTAGTAATTCTGAAGCATTATTTGTGGAAATCTATGACGCTTACCATGGTGCATATGAATAAGCGCTGCATGTGGAGTGTTGATCCGCTAACGTCATAGACTACCACTAATTTTAATAAATAAGCTATGACTGGCATTTGACGGGTAAGTGATCAAATTTCCACCAATAGGGGGTATTTTGGAAGCTCAGAAAACGATTAAATATCCTTATTTTTGTAATCTCCGTCGAGGATCGAATCCATGACCTTTGGCTTGCAAAGCAAACGCTTTGACCATTGAGCTATACCCGCCGGCAAATATGATTTTATCGATTTTTAGAGACATGCCTTATAATATTTATCTAACTTATTTTTACTCAATATTCCTTTTATACCTTCTTTAAAGAAATTATAAAGAATATACGCGGAAATTATATTTTGCAATTTGTATATATTTTTAGTGTACTGTATGTTCTCACTATTTTTATGGCAGTAAACGCCTCTCATGCATCACGCTTCGAAGTGAAACGCTTCATCGCGAGCAAAGCATCAATATGAGAAATGCTTATTTGCGTCGCCGTACATGGCTGTTGATTACGATTCATTTTTGAATCCACACATATAACAAATCGGAAAAATAACAAAGACACGCACTTTTGGGTGGAGCTGAGGTGTTGATGGGGTTGGGGTCGGCGTGGGAGCGCCACCTCCGCCATTTAAATACAAGCCGCGCGCATAAAACCTTATTAATTATTTTTCCACGGCCGTTAGTTTAAAAGATAAATTAATCCGAGCGGCCGTAAAACGCACCCAACACAACGACATCCACTGGATTTATCCCGGCACTTAATTTTAATCTCAACCCATTAGCACCTGGATATAATTCCGAGCGAGTTCAAGAAGAACAAGAAACTTTCGGCCCGCGCTGATACCGGGGAAGGAGGAACAATGCTAGGGACACATCTACCATCTTATTATTCATCTTCACCATGTTTTTGATCATCATATTCACATTCGTTATTATTATATCAGTACAGTCAATTCCGCTGAATTGGGACACATCGGGACTAGGGCATTTTGTCCCAATTAAGCGGCTGTCCCAATTAAGCGAATTTTATGTATTTTTTTAAATTTATTTATTTGCTTTTAGCAACTAAGGCCATTAACCAGTTACACACATAAAATTACACAATGCATATTATTTTTCAATATTTTTATTTTATAAACTCTTGGAAACTGTAAATTACATATACGTAATATAAATTATCATATAAATTACAAAGACGTCATATTAAGTTTTAAGAGAAAAAAAAACGTAATTAAAATAATAAATGGGTAGATACATACAATTTAATTCAATGCAAAAATGAGTCAAGTGTAGTTTGTCTTTTGTTTTTGTAACATTTCACTTCTACAAAATCAGCACAGATATTCAGTGCGGATGTAGGGCTCCCTTCATTTCCTTCGTGCATAAAATAACGCTGTAACACGGCCATACATTTTTTGCCTCTTGGTTAGTCACAGGCACAGGTGACTCATCATCATCATCGTCATCTTCGTCTAATTATTCATATTTCATGTGTAACATAATATGTGCTGTGATCTTAAATTTACCGTCCCAATTACGCGGATTGTTGTTCCAATTAAACATATAAATTTACTATTGGTTTTTTGGTTTGGTTTCTGTTCTTTGAGATTTGTCCCAAATAAGCGGCTGTCCCAATTAAGCGGAATCGACTGTATTTGTAAAGCGCTTTTTTTTGACCGAATGGTCATTCCAAAAGCGCTTCTTTGCCTCTCTGAGTAATTTGCGCTGATGCTGATCTGCTCGAGGCCGTCTCCCCCAACAGTGACTGTCTTGCCCGTGCAGCTGCTGCCGGAACGAGATCCAGAGATGATGTCAAAGAAAGTGCCGTTAGGACGGCATGTCTGCAAGGGCTGGTTGAGATCGCTGCCCTCGTTGGTGAAGGCGATGAAGCCCTTTCCTCCGCGGCAGAAGGCAATCTGGTTGCTGCCATTGTCCCACCAATCGTTGACGTTGGTTCCCTTCACTGCGTTTCTGAAGCCGACCATCTGGAAGATCTGACGCCAGCGGTCCTCGCAATTGTTGCAGCTTCCATCAACTGCGAAGGTTGGGCTTATTGTGTTGCCATTTCCGTCCATGGGAGGTCCAATGTCAGTGTTGTCGAAAGCGAAGCTGCTCATGATGCGAAAAAACAATGTTTTTCTTTATAACAATGTTCTTCATATTGTCCATATTTAATATATTTAGACAAAACGATATTTACAATGTTCTACTTCACTCTATACTTCTTAAAGTCAATGTATTTCAGCGCCACAATATTATTCTACGTGTTCAACTTCATCATATTTTTCTTTACTTTAATGTAGGATTTTTATCCCGTATAACACGCTTTCGAAAAACACGGTACTGACTTTCGTGTTATTAGAGGGTAGAATTCCAAAATTATTCTTATTCATCACATTTTTTACAATAGCCTCCATAGTATGTTTTAACATCCTCCTCTCTCAAAAAAAAGACGTTATAACGTCGCGGAGGGCAGGATGAGGAGCAGGTCAGCAGAGAAACACTTTATTTTAGAAGCACAGATTATATTTAATTTAAAAACATTACAAGCGACCTTGCCACGCCAAAGTGGGAACCGACTCCGGTGTGAGCCCGCCGGAGCGAAGGATCTCGCACAGCGCCACGAGCGGTGATGTTTATCACTAACACACTAACCTGTTCAAAAATGACAATATAACAGCGCACCTAAATTCACGACAAGCGATCCGCAATAAAGATCGTATATCGAGGTTTTCGGTAACAGTAAGCGAGGACTACATCATGCTGATGTCAGTTTGTACTGTAAGAGATGCATATTTTCACAACCCTGATTCTTTGAGGTACGACTAGGTAGCGGTGTCACATCTGAGGGATGTTCTTCCCGCTCCTCTCCTCCACCGCCCCCCCCGCGGCCAAATCGTAAAACCAGGTTGTAGGTAACTCTTCATTAGGCGGCCGGGGAGTGGGGAGTGGGAGCCGGGAGGGGAGGGCAGCACCTTCCCGGGGAGTACCTCGCCAAGTTTTAAGACCGTTACTTCCTTAGTACTTTTCGTACGTAATAAGGAGGCCAGTGGCGCACCGAGACAATCGTCACCGAAAACAGAAATTAAAAACTCATAAGTAACATCGGGTGATGAACCCGACGCTTCTGAGACCTGGATATTTTTAGGTGGTGGCTCAACCCTGCTGGGAGTATATATAGAGCTTAGATTTGGTATTGTGGGTCTTGGGTTTAGCCGTGTGTGGCGAATTACTTCTTTCAAATATTTTGGACTTCCATTGCAGAGGTCTTCATCAGGGTCGATGACTTTGTGACTCTGAAAGTCATCAACCCTGAAGAATACCACTGCACTTGCGGTATAAGTAATGAAAGAAGATTATTCGACACCAGATCTAATCTCTATACATACAATCCAAAGCTTGTGGGTTCGATCCCCGATTAAAATTAAAAAAAAAGACTGAATCGATTTCTGATCTCTTAAGTAAGCTCCCCCGGTTGGTGCGAATTTGATCCCTCACTCGTAAAATGCCAGTCATAGCCTATTAATTAAAATTGGTGGTAGACGAAAGTCATCCCGTAAAGACCACCGATGCGTGAATATCAGGCTGTAGTCTATGACGTTGGCCGATCAACACTCCACATGCAGCGCTTAGCCATATGCACCATGGTTATCGTCATATAATTCCACAGATTCAGAATTACTATCACCATCTGTCAAATTCTCTTGTATGTGTTTACATTCTTTCTTCGTAGTATCAATCCGGTGGATTGGTTTGCAGCAACAGAATCTTGCATCTCGATCTCCATTCCTCAATTTTTTTTCTTTTAATGTTTACATTAAAAGAAAACAAATGTTAAATATGATTGATGTACGACGCCGTTTGCAAAAAATATAACATCTTCCGTCAAGGTGATTAATTTTGATAATTGTATATCACATGCAAGTCAATAGCTTAATGTCACTACAAGTATTATATCAGATATAAATAAAATAATTTTTAGAATCCCACAATATATTTTTTGGCGACATGTTTCAGGCACGTCGAATGGCTATTTTCATTCGAATTTGGAAAATGATTGATATTATGGAATTCCACCAAGAATAATCGACCGAAAAAAATTATATAACAAGTATTATAAATATTTATGTTATAATTGTATCATTTGTTATAACAGTTGCCATTTGACGCCACTGCTCAGGTATTATCTGACGTAATAAAATTCACCTTCCCGCCGGTAGATATTTTGCATTAGAGAGAATTTCATAAAACAAGATTTCTATCTTAGTGTAAAATTGTTGGTTCGTGTGAAATAGTTGGCGGGTCGCGTCGGGAGGAAGAAAGGTCCTCCGGGAGAGAGTGTTGCGTGACACACACACACACACACACACTGAGACAAGGTTGCATTTCCGTAAGTGTTAGTTTGTATGCTCCAGCTGTTATTATTATGATTCCTAACTGATGTCTGCATTTTGTAGAATCCATTTACGAACCTTACCATCTCCTTATTCATTCTCACGTATTTCGTTGTAAGCAACGTGTTACCAAAGAAGGCAATTCGAGACTCGAGGTCTATTCGACATCTAACTGATGCACTTATAATCACGGGAAGGCCTTCAGCCACACTCTGACAAGTAGCTTTTTGCGTGTGTCCAGTAACATGTCCCCATCTGGGTCTCCAAAAACAGGACGGGACAGGGAGGGTTTTCACCCAGCTCCAGCTGTTAAGCCATCGTTTCAATAAAAAAAATGTTTGTTCATTGTGACTTGTCTTTTGCTCACATGTATTTTTCACGTCCAGGCATATGAAAAATTGCAATCACTTAATTAAATCAATCAAGTATAAAGCCGGTCTCGCTTCCATAACTATTATATAGATCACGTCTGTATTTCAACGATAAACAACTTCTTCTTCTATTATATACAAAGGACAAATCCGACCTATCCTTGATTACGGCAGTCACCTATGGATTGGAGCCCTATATATATACTTTCTTAACTGAATTGACTCAGTTCAAATAAGAGCAATTCGTTTGATAAACAATGACACTTTTACGTCTAACCTGCAATCAATGGAACACAGGCGTAAGATTGGTTCACTTAGTCTTTTCTATCGTTATTACCATGGTCGCTGCTCTTCGGAACTTAAAGAACTAATTCTTCCTGCACCCACTCTCAACCGACAAACTCGTCTTACACTTGCCGAAAATCCATGCACAGTTAATTTGTGTCGATCAAAAAATGACAGTTTCTAAAGTTCCTTCCTTAATGCCACCGGTAAGCTTTGGAATGGTCTTCCAGCGCCTTTGTTTCCTCCTTCCTACAATCTGGATCTCTTGAACAAACAGATAAATATACAATTGCAATCTCCCCAACCCACACATAAACACCAACACAACACACGTTTCCCGCATGCAGCGTCCAGCCTCCCTGGCTGAGCGTCATAGAGCGCACTGGTATTGACCAGTTGTGCTCTCCTGTATGCGATTTCATAAAAAAAACGACTGAAATATATTGTTGAATTTTTTGACGCCCATATGCTCCAAATTTGGAGTGGATACGGCGAGGACGTGCATTGACAGATAGTATGTGTAGTTGTGGCGTAGTTAGTTTTACTGCAGGAGCGCCACGGTTGAGCGGTTTATGGCGCTGGTAATGTATTACCAAACCAATCTCAATAAATTCACGCCATTAATTTTAGACATCACCGTGTATCCATCCACACCCCACTCCACTGCATCTGCTGTGTACAGTCATGACAAAACGGTTATATTTATCACAACTGATATTGTGGCTTTTGTGTTTAGCCGTGTGTGGCGAATTACTTCTTTCCAATATTTCGACCGCCGTTGTAGGGTCTTCTTCAGGGTTGATGACTTTTATGTGACCTGAAGAAGACCCCTGCAATGGCGGTCGAAATATCCGAGAGAAGAAATTCGCCACAAACGGCTAAACTCAAAAGCCACAATATCAAATCTGGCCGTGAAAACCTAAGAAGTCATTTATCATATCTGCTTACAAATTTTCTATATATGGCTAACGTTACCTCTTCAAAACGTTATTTTGTACATAATCATTTTGTATTAAACCTCCAAAAGTCTTTAAAGTAATTATTATAATCAAACTCTCTATGGAATTTGTCGATCTATACAGTCGCATATACGCGGAGCATTGACCATCCCAATAGTATGCCACTCTATGTAAATTTAAGGGATCAATGTCCAAAACAACAGGTATCGAGGAATTTGCGGTGTATTAAATTTAATGTACTAATATTAATTTTGAAAATGCATACACATGCCGTAGACTAGGAAAAACCGGTCTCTCATCAAAAAAATCAGTATCAACTAAACTCCGGTCTTTGCACATATCCTCAGTGCCGTTATCTTGGTATTCCGGCATCACCAGTTAGCTGATGCCGTAATTTCGAGACCGCGACCTCGGTTCTGGAACATTTTTCATATCTGCTTACTATTTGCTATGTATGGCTAACGTTACCCATAACAAGAGACATTTTGCAGAACCATTCTACTTCGAATTGTGGCCGGCGCGATGCCTAAAGGCATGTTATTCCGCCCGGGCCGGATGATTGTCAAGTTATCGTAAAAAAATATGTGCTTCTGAAAAAGTCTGTTTGTTGTACATCTGCTTCTCAATCCGTCTCCACGCGACCCGATAATTATTCTAGCGACGTGAATGCATTTTTCGTTCCTCAAGAGAGGAAGATGTCAATATTAACTAAAAATATATAGAAATAGGGTTTTTATTTAGTCAGGTGTGCTCAGTTCGAAAGCGCATTCGAAACGTTCAAAGCGGCAGCGATTAATTCAACAAGCCACCTCCATACATATTGTATGCAGGTAGCCGTATCGGGATTGCTAAGACTTCCAAAATGTACGCCGATTCAACACTATAGCATCATCTCTTTCTGTCACATCGAAACATCCATAAGTGATGTTGCTTAAACCAATTTAATGAACTATTTGTTGAATAGTTTTTTTGTTGCCTTTACAGTATGAAGAAATGTGTATTCGAATAATAGAAGAGCGCAATTTCTCTTTCAATGAGAACCTTAGTTTACGATTTAGAACTTTTAGGGTTATCTGCTACTAAATTAAATAGTGACATGAAGTATTTAATATTTATATTTTTTTTAAACATAGAATGAAAGTGAAAAGCTTATAAAATAAGAGACAAGAGGTCGTTTTTCGAGGCTTTTCGGCATCGGCCTAAAAGAGCTATATCAAGCTGATATCAATAATAACTAATACACAAAAAACAATTATTCAGCACTATAGCAGTATCTTTGTCGCACTAATGATGGCTTTGTGCGGCAAAGATACTGCTAGTTATTATTGATATCAGCTTGATATAGCTCTTTGGGGCCGATGCCGAAAAGCCTCGAAAAACGATATTTTGTCTCTTATTTTTGTTCGCTCGCCTGACATGCACACATAATAATGTTAGTTTTAATAATATATAAAATTACACGGCGTTTTCATACGCCATTTTATTTGTTATGATAGTTGCTCCGTTTCATGTTGGCTTAACTATCATATTTAGTTTGTTTTGTAGCCGTTATTATCTTGGTGGCGCTGTATGTCATAGTTTTCCGGCAGTTGTCAGTTAACTTTCGTCCGGCCGACGAAATGCCATACCGGTCGGATGAGGAAATCAAGTAATTATTAAAAATAAATAGGAATTGTTCTACAAAAACAAGTTGTTTGTGTTGTTAATCTGCTCCTGCATCCTTCCTCCACGCGGCCACGTGACGAACCCGTAACATCTCGTCTTTTTATAGACGGAGGATGTCAGTATGCTTAAACATCACAGCAGCGCCGAGTGCATTCCGCGCCAACTGCGTTTGATATTTACATTATGAATTAAAGTGTAAAGCTTATACGAACTACCATGAGTGCGATAGAGATGATGTTATGGTGCCGAATGGTTGTATTTTCTGTAAGTGCATATGTTTCAACCCCACAATGGCACCGAGTGCATTCCGCGTCCACTGCGTTTGATATTTCCAATTCATTCTCCCCGTCGACACTTGACTGCGATATCGACAGCTGAAAATTAAAACTACGCATCTGCGCGTTTTCATTACTATCAGTTCAATAAGATACTTCAGCAAAATATATTTTATCCAATGTGACCTTATCACCAGTTATTTACTATCGTCGTCTCTGAAGATCATCGAAAACAGAAGTTAGGACATTTCTTGTTATAGTAGTCTCGAGTACGGTAGAATTTTTCGCATTTTTTTTTGTACAATTTTTTATTTATTTTCCTTCAATGACATTACAAAATGCATTACAATTTTAATTCGTTATCGAAGTATGAATGTAAGCGTGACGATGTAAATGGATTGACACATTTATTGTCAATGACCTCACACTCGGAACAAGTGTCGGAATACGTATGTAAATAGTTGGGATTTGTGACAGCAAAAACCATGTCAAAAGTATATCATGGTTGACACACAAATAACACGGCATTATTGTCACAAAATCAAACGTCCAACATTTCGTATCCGTCCACACCAGCGCTGAATCTGAAGCAACATTACACTAAATATGTCAATATCTTCACCCAAGTTGATTTCAACCACTGTTCATTGCGATTCTTTTGTCTTACACGTATCCAGGGTTGAACGATGGTCCTGTCAGGCCACACTTCAGGCTTATTTATTTACCAAGCCATTTATATGACATCAAATCTGAAAAATAACTTTTTCCTGTACTTTTTCGGCATTGATCAATGTTGTCTTAATGTGAAAAATTATATTTTCTCAAGAAAAAAAGTTTTTCTCTGAATAATGCACACTTATATAAAATTATTCGATTACACACAATTACTTTTAAATTAAAACCAATAAATCACTTTCGGATGCCACTACTGAAATGGTGTAAATCTTTTTTTCATGAAAACTGAAATGTTATAGCGGGAAACGTTTCGCCATTACTCACATCCATTTATTTATTCTAGTAAGTGGATACAAGAAAGTCCGACCATCTAAAGCTAATGTACTTTATAACGCTTATAAGTGTTTAACAAGTATGAGACGATTTTATTAATTGTATATTGATACAGAAATAATCAATTCTTTAGGGTTTAGAGCAGCAGTGGCAATGGTAGAAAATGTGTTAATTAACCATTCTTATATCTGTGTTTTTCTAAATTGAAGCATTTTGGCTTTTGCGTTAAGTGTGGCGAATGTCTTTTGATCAATCAAGGTTTTGTCGAAATTGTCAATCCTGAAAATATATCCTGAAATGGCGGTCGAAATATTGATTAGAAAAAAACATAATTCACAATACCAAATCTGGCCGTAAAAACCTAAAAACTATTTTGATTTGATGAATTTTGAAAAATGGACTGTGATAAGTCGATACACGTTAAACATGCATTATTCAGGAAGTATGATACAAGACTATAGTTTGCGGATGGATGTAGAAAGAATTAATCATTCGAAACGAGAAAATCAGTTTATTTTACCAAGAAAAGAAAACAAACTTAATGTTTGCTGGATTTGACCAAAATTTGACAAAATTATCGACCCAGAAGATAACTTATGCAATGACGGTCGAAATATACAGAAAAACTCGCCACACAAGCCTAAGTTTTAAATCAAAAATGCCAAATCTGGCTATGATACCTACGAAGTTATTTTGATTTGATTGATTTTAATAGTTTGTCTGTTCTTGGTCGTTACACATTAGCCATGCATTATTCAGCAAGTGTCATAGAAGAATATAGATTTGTAGGTGGATGTAGAAGGAATTATTGATTTGATATCAGGAATACCATGCAAAGAAAGAAATGACTATGTAAATGTTTGCTGGATTTTATTTTGAAGTCGATAGCTTGGAGAATTGAGTATCCCCATGTGTTCGGAAAATCTGATGGAACTTGAACAGTGATTTACTGCGATGTGTGCGAGCGCCAAGTAGTGAGGTGTGAAAGTGGCACGTTACGCAACGTATGGTCACACCACGCACGCTGCTGCAGGACTTTTCACATACGAGAATGTATGAAAACACTATGATTTGGATTGTTTTTATTACAATATATTTCAATATTCTAATTTTATTTTAAAGATTTTTGAATTTTATTTTAATATTATCAATAATATAATAAAAACATAAAGATAATTATTAATAAAGCTTGTGAATAAATGTTGACTGATTGAATCTTATTAAAATAATAATAAACACACTCTGAATATATACTACAGAAACATACATCATTATATGATGTTGACATGGTATAAATCCATCAAGTTTCGCTTATCTGTCCAGGCAGAGAATGCTCGTGTGGACAACGCGGCGTATAGGACGGAGCCAAGGTGCATCGCTCGAGGTTCGAACTCCGCGTCTGCCGATATTTTTTCTGAATGAATTGATGCGTAGAATTTGATGTAGAATTGTATGTTTATTTAATTATTGAAAATACTATGAATTTCGTATGTTTTGATATAATATTATATAAACCCCTTCATGTTTATTCGTTTATAACATCAATACAGAATTTGTGTAAATTTCATATCAATTAATAGTGGGATAAAGCAAAAACTTTATTTCGCAGAAAATTGAGTATTCCATTTATTCTTAAGCGCATTTTTGTGCATTTGAGAACGTTGGAACTGATCAAGCTTTCATGTATCGCAAAATTGCAGTATCCTATGAAGTTAAGCAGTGCTCAGTGTCATCATCATCAGCCTGTATCCGTCCACTGTTGAACGTAAGCCTCCCTCATGAGTCTACATCCTCTTCGATCCTACGCCTTCCGCATCCAGGTCACTCCCGTTATTCTTCTTATGTCGTCAGTCTATCTTGCAGGGGGTCGGCCAATGCTTCGTTTGCCAGAACGTCGTTTCTTCGACAGATATGTCCTGCCCATTGCCACTTGAGTGTGCCTATTCGTTGGGTAGCATCCACTACTTGAGTTCATCTGCGTATTTCCTCGTTTCAGATTCTATATTTTAGCGACACTCCGAGCATGGATCTCTCCATAGCACGCTGGGTGACCTTTACTTTATGATAAGACTTGCTGTTAGATTCCACGTCTCTGCGCCATAATATAATACAAGGAGGATGCATTGGTTAAACGCCTTAGTTTTAAGACATTGCGGAATTTTCGCTTTAAAAATGCACTTAAGTTTTCCAAATGCTGCCCATCCCAGTTGTATACGCCTGTCGATTTCTCAGTGTATTCCATGATAATCAGAAGGTATGAAATTCTTTTCTATTCAATATATTAAAATTTTTTATTTTTCACAAGCTGGCTCCAAATACTTGATATTCATGGCTTGTAGTTTCTTTCAGCGATTTCATATATATTAGCATTGATATAATCCTAGATTGTAGCAAATACAATTTACTTATTTTTTTAGCCAGGTTTCATGCTAAATTTCCCAAACGTTATACTTAATTTTCCATAGTCGCCTTTCAACCGACTGTATGGAACCTTACGAGTTTATCCGCTTACCTATTATCCCTAACCTTGTCAATTCTTACAAAGTCAAACTTTCGTTTTCATATACCCAAGGATCTATTTTAAAAGTAGAGAGTATAAAATGTACTATTTTATTTTCTATTCTGTAAACTTTTCATAGACAAATGTACACATAACCCTTTAAACCTACATTTGTCGACATGGGGGTCGTAAATCACCACACACATCACTTCAACCCTTCATAACCCTTGGCCCCCTGCGCCAATATCTCCCCCGCGGGTCCCCGGGGCCCCCAATACTGCAATCAGCGATCCACGTGCTTATATCCATTATCTTTCTTTGTCTTATTAATCCCTTCAAAGTTTAATGAAATCCCGACCCAGCATGCGGGCACAAACGTCTTGGCATAGTCGACTCCAACCAATATGACCCGGAAATATATTTATTACTAGCCTATTGTACTTGACATTGCTCGGGACTTTTTTCATCTTAAACCTTTCGTTACGACTCGGTGGAATACAAATTATACTATTAATTAAATATACATAAACCATACAAAAAATTATTTTAAACGCGTCAATTCAAGCAGAAAAATAACGGCAGAAGCGGGATGCGAACCGCGGACCTTGGAAACCAACTATGTCCAGATATTCATACCGCTCAGTCAACTGGGCTATTGCTATGCCTGGACCGACTCACGTTGAAACTACTATTTTTGTATGGATTTTTTTTTTTAATTTTTATTAGAATATTATTTTATTATTTCAATATTCTAATCTACTTTTATAGATCATTTACTATATTATAATATTATTAATAATTAAATATACATATACTATACATAAAATTCTTTTTTCAACGCGTCAATCCAAACACAAAAATAACGGCAGAAGCGGGATGCGAACCGCGGACCTTGGAAACCAACTATGCCCAGGTATTCATACCGCTCAGCCGACTGGGCTATTACTGTGCCTGGACCGACTCACGTTGAAACTAGTATTCATGTCATTGTTATCATCGTATGATAGATGTCGCTATAGTATATATTCAAAGTATGTATATTTTTATTTTTTATTATTCAATCAGTCATCATTTATTCACAAGCTTAATATTATTACTTTCCGACAGTCTATTTATTTTAGTAAGTACCACTTATTATACTGTCAGTACAGCGTGAATTTTTCAATCGTTTTTTTTTTGCTTAAAACTAGTATTTGAAGCATAAATGTACTTATCTGACCTATTTTCATATCTCACATTGGTTTTTCTATCTTTTAGCTATCTGATGATGCATAAAAAACTATTATATATGACAAACGTTCATTATTTATCTCCATACATGTGGTGGCATTGACACATGTAGTTTACATAAAAATCACTCCTGTGATGAAACCTTACGATGTATATTTGTATGATTTACAGATTCTTGTAAAGAATACATGTAAGTAGTAGAATGCATACAAGAAAGTAGCAAAATGATATATTACGTCAACTGATGTCAAGGGTTGGGGAATCTTTGACGGCATATGCCGACAACCGATGCGAAAGTGTTTAAATAGGCTTACATTGAGCTGTAAAATAATTTAAATGATACAAAAACTTTCCCACGTGCGCAATTAACATATTTACAAAATTTACTATTTTCATCCATGGGATTCTTGAAAGCCTTTTATTTTACATTCTGAATTTTACGTTACTACATAGTACTCGTATTCATTTTTTTTTCATGATTTTCATTTCAGTTAGTATTTGTGGAGCTTCAAGCACTCAATTAAATTCAACTGCAATGGCATCTTAAGTGGGCTAACAACACACGTAGATCATTTTCCTGCTTACATTGAAATAGTTCTGTGAATATATTAATAATTATCTTTTACTTTCTAATTATATATATATTAAATTATCACCCATTTAATGGCATGTAACCATTGTACAATTGTTCTGTAACTTGCTGCATTTCACTAGGAAGGAAAATCCTTTTATAAGCAGTAAAGGATTTTAAAGTAATTTAAATACGAGTACATAACATCAGTTGAAAACTATAGACCTGTGGCGGTACTGTCGGCCCCGGCTAAGGTTTTTGAAATGATGATTCATAAAGTCATTGCTTCGGGAACTGAATCAATTTTGATTGATCAACAGCATGGTTTTAGGCCGGGTCGCTCGGTTGACACGAATCTTATGGTGTTTACTAGCTGTGTGTCGAGACCTTTAGATAATGGAGCACAAGTTGACTGTTCCTATAGTGACTTTTCAAAAGCATTTGATAAGGTAGACCATGACATTCTGCTTAAGAAATTAAGTGGATTGGGTTTTTCTCATGGTCTTTTAACTTTGCTTGGGAGTTATTTTAGAGGCAGACAACAGTTTGTTACTTTTGGCATTTATCGATCATACAGTTTTTATACATATTCGGGAGTCCCGCAAGGATCCAACCTGGGACCACTGCTGTTTTCATTGTTCATTAATGATATAGCTGATGTCATTAATCATGCTATGTTTTTGTTATTTGCTGATGACTTGAAACTATTCATGAACATAATTACCTTGGATGATTGTATGCTTCTGCAGTCGGATATAAATAATATATTCGACTGGGGTAAGCGTAATAAACTGAAGTTTAATATAGCTAAGTGCAACGTTCTGTCCTATACTCGAAATTTGAAAACTGTGTATCTTAGGTACTCTATGAACAACATAGGAATATCACGAGTATCCTCCATCAGAGACCTTGGTATAGAGTTTGAGAGCAGACTGACGTTCCATGCGCACATTGAAGCTGTGTGTGGTAAGGCAATTAAGATGCTGGGTTTTGTATTACGAAATGGCAGGGTTTTCTCGAGCACACACGTAATGGTAGTGTTGTTTAACTCATTGGTCCGTAGCATACTCGAGAGCGGATCTATCATTTGGGCACCCCATGAGTTGAAATATAGCCTCATGTTGGAGAGGGTACAGAAGAAATTTCTGAGATCTCTCTACATGAGGGTATATGGATACTATCCGTGGCTGTATCCAACTAACTTCATACAGGGTATGTTGGGGTACATTGAGTTGAGGACAAGAAGGGATATGTGCTTAGGTATGCATTTCTTCCGACTGTTGCGTGGCGTGTTCGGGAATCCTGAAATTTTGATGAATATCGGTTTGTGTGTCCCCGATAGATATCTGAGAATAAGGAAGCATAGATTGTTCGCTCTCCTTTAGAGACTTGGGGAGAGGGATCAGACTGTTTAACCAAATCGCCTCGGATGTTGATATATTTCACGTAAGAGAGGCCCAATTCAGACAAGAACTCCAAGAGTTTCTTTGGAGGGATAATTTGTAAATCATAAGTACCTAATTTTGTATATATTTTATTTTTTATTTGTATTTTTATTGTACTTCAGAAATGCATTGAGTTAAATAATTTGTAATGTTTCTGAAAGGCAAAATAAACAAAATTGAAATTGAAATTGAAATAATATCATTTACAACCTCTATTTCTGTTCCTCCGATGGAAATAGGGTCAAAAGTCTGGGAAATATGACTATTTATCATGGGTTTAGTTTTATCCATGTTCATTTTCAGACCAATTTTGTTCGACGCTTCATAATAATAATTAAAAAAAACTCAAATATTTTCTTGACTTGGCATTTCGCATGTAGTATACGAAGACGTTAAGGGACGTTCATCACCCAGTACATACACAATATAACGTCTTCGCGGATGCATTGTGGGGCAGCCGGGATGCGCAAATTATGCTTAATGGTACATGCAAACATGTTGAGATGTACATGTACGCTCGGTACATAAAACATCGGAACATGTAAACATTGCTACTTCCACTTAAAGATACCCGTTTGTGAAACTACACTGTACAATTGCATCGATACAATGCATACACAACAAACAACTGAAATTTACAACTTTACCTTTAATTTTTTTTTGCTACATGTAAGCATGTTCAGATCTACATGTACGCTTAGTACATGAAACATGTAGAAATTTAAACCTATTTATTTTTACTTTTACTTTTGTCAAACAAGACAAAAAAAACTGTTTGTGAAGCATCAGAACATGAAGACATTTGTAAATATTTTTTTAGTGTTCAGGTATAGTTCGATGATCAAATCCTTTGCTTGGTGAGCCAAAGGTCGTGGGTTTGATCCCCGACAGAGATTAAAAAACCGATTTCTGAGCTCTAAGATAGAAGTTGGTGTGGATTTGATCCCTCACCCGTAAAATGCCAGTCATAGCATATTAATCAAAATTGTTGGTAGATGAAAGTCGTCCCCTGATGACCACCCATTCATAGTAAGTTCCTGTAATAATAAAGGATGATGCGTGAATCTCGGGCTGTAGTGTATGACGTTGGCGAATCTACACTCCACATGCAGCGTTTAGCCATATGCATAATGGTAAGTGTCATAGAATTCCACAGATGAGACTTCAGAATTACTATCACCATCTGTCGATATTCTCCTGTATGTGCTTACATAAAAAAAATGTAATACTACTCTGTACAATGTGAATAATATTGTAAAAAAAAAAAAAAACAACATATTCACATTTATTTTCACTCACAAGTCCACACTTAATTTAATTCTTATAGACTTAAAAACGTTTAACTTTTAATTAAGTAAATGGGGTAAATTAATTTATTTTATCAATGTTAACTGATAGAATAAGTAATTTTCTTAGAAATAAAAATATAAAATTAGCCTTCAGCAATAACCAATCTCTAGGCCACTAAAAGTACTGGAGGACTCTGCGAAATGCCTTATGGTCACTGGTTCTATGAAAGGAAAATCATGATCTATCTCCTTCTCGTGGTGGGGGGTGAGCGACAACATCAGTCGGCCAATACAGACAGGGATCGAATATTGGCCGGAATAAGCTTACACCCAGCTAACCTCATCAGGTCAAACTGGTTAGGCACTCTATTGACCTGAAAGTAGTAAATGCTCTCCAAATACCGATGAATCTTTATGGTTAGCGGCATTAGGTTGTGGAAATAAAGGGGAGAATACCACATTAAAGGTCTAAACGACATCCCATGTATCAGAAAAAAATATTCAAGTTAGAATCAAGAAGAGTGGAGATCGAGATGCAAGATTTTGTTGCTAGAAACCGATCCACTTGATTGATACTCCAAAGAAGAAGATAGCATAATGTGCCATATATCGATTTTAAGAATCTTCGGGAGAACAAAAATAAGATTTAAATTTGATCCAGTAACCAAAATCGAGTCAATTAAGTATAAAGTCGTTCTCGCTCTATAACTTAGTGTGTTATATAGATCACGTCGGTATTTGAACGATAAACAACTTCATCTTCTATATAAAGGACAAATTCGACTTATTCTTGAATACGGCAGTCACCTTTGGATTGGAGCCCCAAAATACCTTCTAAACTTACTTGACACAGTCCAAAGAAGAGCAAAACGTTTTATAAACAATGACACTCCGTGTCGTAATTTTTGCTGCTGCAAACCAATTCACCGGGTTGATAAGAAGAAGAAGGCAATATGCTTGTAAACATTTTTCGCTAGGCGATAACGTATTTAGGTGTGAAACGTGATCAGTGTTGCTTAAATTCAGTGGCAGTTGTTGAAATATGAGATATAAAAAAATATATATATGAAATGATAGTGGGCGTGTCGATTGAAGTAGGCGTATCGAACGCCTTCGATTGGAAGAGTATCGACGCTCAATAGTCTATAACGCATGTAATGCATCTATCGGCCGATAAACCCGCCCACTCAGAGAAAAGTGGGCGTTGGGCGGGGAATTCAGACGTCATACGAATCGATAACCAATCAGATTCGATAAAAATATATATTCTTTATTTTTAAATATTTTTTAAGTAAATGCACGTAGTAGAGCATAACCGATTGGAACTAGTGGACTGTTAAAATTATTAAATAGGGCGATTGGACGTTAGATGCTAAAGATATGCGTTATAATTGTGAAAGGGTTTATGAATTGGTAATTGTATATTGATATCTTTCTTTAAAGATATCTAGATTGTATTAAGAAACACACAGATACTGTGATACGGTGACATATACGAAGAAAATTTGAAACTGTATGTTCCGGAACCGAGGTCGCGGTCCCGAAATTACAGCATCATCTTAAATTGTGATGCCGGAATACCAAGGTTCCAGCACTGAGGATAAATCGAAAGACCGGAGTTGATTTGATACTAATTTATTTGATACGAGACCCCTTTTTATACACTAGTTTACAACATGAGTAAGTATTTATATTTATACATGTTGTAGACTAAGATATAAAAAATATAAAAATCAAATAAATTAGTATAAATTCAAGTTCGGTTTTTGGATTTATCCTCAGTGCCGATACCTTAGTATTCTGGCATCACCATTTAAGCTGATGCCGCTATTTCGGGACCGCGACTTCGGTTCCGGAACACCAAGTATTGTCAGTTGATAACCTTAATGTTAAAGAAGAATTATAGTATGTGTATTATGAATGTGGGTCGCAGAAGGGATTATTTCTTTGAATTCAGTAAAACAACGGCCATTTGTATATTTGTTTTCCGAAAATCTCAGGTTAGATTTATAGTACTAGTGAGTAATATTTTATTTTTGTACCTTACAAAGAAAATCGTATTTAATTGAAGAATTAATGCTAACGCTTTGAGTGTTTTCTTGGTTTAAGTCTTAATTAAACTTAAATATTTAATATTAATATATTCATAAAAGTTTGAGATCCGTCTCGTGATATGGCGCTGAAACCACCCCCATATCGTCCCAAGTCAAACTGAAAGTTCCTTAAGAACTTGGAGGGTCGACCGGAAGGGTTGCAACGGGACCCCATCACCTTGTACCCAACCACCTTTGAGAACCCCCGGATGACACATTTATTTCGTTTTTATTTATTTTTTACGATGCTAAACTAATAAAATATACATTGTTTTAGATATTTTCAAACTTTTTTTCGATGATTTGAATATTTCACGCACACTTCGTTTTATTTTAAATTAAATTTAAAAATATAAACCTTTTGAATGTAAGACCCCTTAAATTTTTATGCTGAGAATCACGTTATATTGTAATTTATTAATATTCTCCTCTCTCTCAAAAAGGGTGTTACTCCGTCGCGTGAGGGCAGGATGAGGAGCCGGTCAGCAAACAAAGATTTTCTTTTAGAAGCACGTTGAATATATTTACTTAAAACTTTACAAGCTTCCGGCCATGTGGGATGACATATGTCCCGCTGGCCGTAATGTGACCTTCTCAATCGTCAACACATAACTGATGCTCTCGTGATCCGGCTCTCGCTACATCTTGCTGATGTCATTATATTATATTATAATGTCCAAAGACAAATGTTTTTATTATTCGAGGAAACTATTCCACTTAATTTCAATTATGTAATGCATAATATTTATTATTCGTGTACTTATTTAACTTGAACTATTGTGTAAATTGCCAACTGTTATTCAATTACAAAGCATCAATTTGACTTGGTCACTGGACGTGTTTCTTTTGTACCGGAATGCGTTATACTCCGACGTCACCATTTAGCTGACGTCGTCATTTCAGTGATAAATGTTTGTTCTCAGAATAAATATCTTATTTATCCTAAGCCATTTCCCATCATCTGGGGTCGGCTCTCATTGTGCACATTCACCATGTCTGTCTGTCCTGCGTTGCATTCTCGGGTCAAACCCAGGGTTTTCAGATCCTTGCTTACAGTTGCAGTCCAGGTTGCCTGTGGTCTTCCAGGTCTTCTTCTCAGCGTGGGTATGTTGAGGATTCTCTTAACCATGTGGTCCTCATCTCTCCGTGTCACATGATTATACCATCTTAGGCGGTTTTCCCTTATCTTTTCAGGTATGGGGGCCACCCGAAATGAACCCCGAATATGCTCATTTTGAACTCTGTCCACTCTAGTCACACCACCCGCCCACCTCAGCATCTTCATATCTGCCACATGAATCCTATCCATCTCTGAATAAATATATAAACATTATTTTATTTATATAGATGTTTCTACTTCTATTTGCTGCCTATATTACGTTAAATGTACTTAACAATAACAAAGAATCCAATAATATGCATAAGAGTGATCCAATTTCATTATCCTTTACGACGCCTCCGCCCATTTGCGAATTCGCCCCCTTTTCCTCAACGCCCACCACTAACCCCTTTCGCTGAAAACCTCCTCCTTCGGCAATGATCAAACAAAATTAACGCGGTTGAATAATCTTCTCGTCTTGCCTTCAAGTTCGATATTCATGAATATGCATTGGGCCAACCCTGCAAAGTGCAAGGCAAACAGTTTAAAGGGAATGTATACTTTGTACCAGCGTTCGGGTACCTCTCGCCCCGGGTATTTCTTATCGCGGGTATTTCTTGCCCTCGGGTATTTCTTACCCCGTTGATCTTTTCGCGGCGCATCAGCCGAGAAAGCGGTGTTAATGAATCGAATTAATAATCGGCAAACAAGGGGTGGCGGAAAGAGCGCGGAGCGGTGGCGATATACAGGAGCTATATACAGGATACCTGAAAAATACTAAAAAAACATTTATATGATGACAATATTTAATACAATATAAGATAATTATAATTCAAGAGCTTTTAAATCAGCAGTGTTTTGTAATCAAGGCTACAAACTCAATAATCAACGTTCGAACTCCTTTACACGTTCATCGCCAACACCGTTTTTTATAAAGTGACGGAAATTTTTTTTGTGGTATTAGGTGTTAGGGCCGCTTCGAATATTCTGAATAGCAGTTGTGTATGTAGCGCGTGGCTGACAGCTCAAAACGAAAAGTCAAATTTATGTTTGTCGCGTCGGCCACCGTATGTGTATATTTAATTACTAACATAGTTTTTTTTTTTTTTTTTAATCAAATATAAAAAGATACATTTTTACACAGTAATTTACATTCCAATCTTTTTTTTTTTTTCTTCTTTTTTTAGATTTGCTTACCACACCACTTAAAGATAAGATCTTGTGTGTGGCGTGGGATTCATCTATGTTATTTTACAGTTTTATATAATTATACAGAATTTTACATATACACATTTATACATTTACATGATTTTGATATAATACTAACATTGTATAGATAAAAATTTAAGACACTATATATATAGAATTAAATCTAAAGTATATATAAATTAATAATACATTTTTGGTAAATTTCATTATTTCAATTTGTTATGCAGTGACGTCGGTTCTGTTCGTACATCTTTTAAAGTACTATATGGATATTTTAAATTATTTATTAGAATATTATTTTATTATTTCAATATTCTAATCTACTTTTATAGATCATTGACTATATTACAATATTATAAGCAATTAAATATACATATACCATACATAAAAATCCTTAAACGAGTCAAATCATCCAGAAAAAATATCGGCGGAAGCGGTATGCGAACCGCGGACCTTTGGAACCAACATTTTGCCCAGGTAATTATACCGCTCGATAACTTATATAGAAGATCAGAGACGAGCCATCTCAGGTGGAAGAAATTGGCCGGTGGCCGAGCGGTATGTTACCTGGGCAAAATGTTGGTTCCAAAGGTCCGCGGTTCGCATACCGCTTCCGCCGATATTTTTTCTGAATGATTTAACTCGTTTAAGGATTTTTATGTATAGTATATGTACATTTAATTGCTTTTAAAGTACTGTTTAACCCTTTCAATCAATATTTTAATATCACTGATCGCTTTTATTTCCCGAGGAAGATTGTTGAAATTAACTATTCCGTTATATTTGTAACCATTTTTTGCATGTTGTGTGTTAAATTTTGGAATTAATAAGTTGTACATGAAAATATATTGCCAATATATTTTCATTTCACTCTGTATACTAAATGAAGCTTGACTAGAGCTTTGGAGACTTCTTCAGGGTTAAAAGGAAGGTATTAGTGAACCTATTGATTTTGCTGTCGAGTGAAGTGACTTTGATTGCTGAACTGACTTATCTTATAAATATAAGATATTTAAAGTAAATTCTTGAATAATAAAATATTTAAAAATATATTTTTTAAATAAAAATATTATAAGGAAAATTCTAATGTCGTAGGCCTTCTTTCTATACCTGAAATATATTTTTATAATTTATATCTTTATAAATATAAAGACATTTTACGGGTGAGGGATCAAATTCACACCAATCGGGGATATTTTAGAGCTCAGAAATTGATTAAAAATCCTTCTTTTTTTTAATCGCCGTCGGGGATCAAACCCACAACCTTTGTCTTGCAAAGCAAACGATTTGAACATTGAGCTATACCCGTTCTGTCAGTTGCCACTATCCATTTCTCGTTCTAGGACATATCTGCACCAGAAACCACTTGGGAACGTATATGCTTCCCGACAGAGCAGAAGTTCGAGTGCTTGAAGAAGGGCTAGCTGTAATATCCGAAGCATATTTTAGGTAATTTGTTAATCGTATTTTTTTAGAAAATCGGATGACTAGCCAAATTCTTCCAAGCCTTGTGGCATGTTATGCATTAGGGGAGGCTGAACTCAAAGGCTTGTCACGTATAATCTTCCATTGAGCATATCATGTGGAAACAGTGACCCTAGTTCAATCACCGATGTTAAGCAACATTCAACGTGACCATACTTGGCTACGTCACCACCTGGTGTCTACCACGTACAATTCATTATGTTGAACCGTTACACAGTAGTCAAATAGTCAAAGTCTCGAGAGCGTCTCATCAAAAAATATTCATCATCAGCCTGTATCCGCCCACTATTGAATGCAAGCCTCCCGCATGAGTCTCCATCCTCTTCGATCCTCCGCTCTCAGCTTCCAGGTCTCTCCCGCTATTCTTCTTAAGAGTAAAAAAACAGATCTAGTACATTAGTAGAGGGATCTGCGAAACGCTGGAAGGTCCACCCCGAAAAAGTCCAAGTCACTAGAGGAGTTAACCAGTCTACACATTCTTAACATAGGAGAATAGAATCCGTAGTTGGTTTTGGATGTCCTTACATGTAGCAGGTCACTGCCTCTAGTGAACCGGGAGGGACATTGAATGTAATTTCCTGCAATAATGTCGAGTCATCGATTATGGAGTTCATAATTTTTAAAATAAACAGCAATTAATCATCATCAGCCTGTGTCCGTCCACTGTTGAACGTAGGCCTCCCGCATGAGTCTCCATCCTCTTCGATCCTCCGCCTTCCGCATCCAGGTCACTCCCGCTATTCTTCTTATATCGTCAGTCAAGTTCTTGGGCGCCATTCCAATACTTTTCTTCCCCATCGACCGTCGTCTCTTCGACAGATATGACCTGCCCATTGCCACTTGAGTGTGCCTATTCGTTGGGTAGCATCCACTACTTGAGTTCTTCTGCGTATTTCCTCGTTTCGGATTCTATCTTTTAGCGACACTCCGAGCATAGATCTCTCCATAGCACGCTGGGTGACTTTTATTTTATTGGTAAGACTTGCTGTCAGATTCCACGTCTCTGCGCCATAAGTTAATACAGGGGAGGACGCACTGGTTAAACGCCTTAGTTTTAAGGCATTGCGGAATTTTCGCTTTAAAAATGTACTTTAGTTTTCCAAATGCTGCCCATCCCAGTTGTATGCGCCTGTCGATTTCTTTTGAGAAGTTATTTCGCCCTAGTTGTATTACTTGTCCCAGATAGGTATAGTCGTTTACAACCTCTATTTCTGTTCCTCCAATGGAAATAGGATCAAAGGTCTGTGAAATATGACTATTAATCATGGCTTTTGTTTTATCCATGTTCATTTTCAGCAATTAATAACATATTCTATTTAAAATATGCCTCGGAAAATAAATATAGGTATCGTGTATTGGGACAAGGCATAGGCACAGTGACAAATGACAAAGCTGTGTATTTATGCTGTAGATTTGGGACGGATATGAGAATAAATATGCTCCAAATCAGAAACAAGCACGCAAGATTTCTTTTTTAATATTAAATAATTTTAATCAACACATTTCAAATAAGCATGTACTTTTTTCTAAACTAATTTTTCCAGATGTGTTGTTATTCAAAATGATAATTCCATTAAATATTTCAAAATTATTCCACAATATGTTCAAATTGAATCATAATTTAAAAAATTAACTACTCAGAGTCATGAACAAGACTACCTATACTTGACCTCTTAACACAGAGTTTCCCAACCTGCGGTTCGCGGTCTCTTTTGGGGTTCGTAATTCTAAGAAATAATAAATTTAAAATTATACAAGAAATTTCAGGTTAAAATAAAATATATCCATTTTACTTAAGCGAAATAAAATAAATATTTAAAATTAGAAATAATAATGTCAAAGATCTAGGAAACCATTGCCATTGACAAAATATAATAAGTATGAGAAAAAAGAATCAAGCTGTGCTGGTAGCCCATTTAGAAATACCATCGCAGTTTTTTTTTATGTAAGCACATACAGGAGAATACCAACGGTGATAAGTAATTCTGAAGTTTCATCTGTGGAATTCTATGACGCTCACCATGGTGTATATGGCTAAACGCTGCATGTGGAGTGTTGATCCGCCAACGTCATAGACTACAACCCGAGATTCACGCATCATCGCTTATGAGTACAAGAATATACTATGAATGGGTGGTCTTTACGGGATGACTTTCGTCTACCACCAACTTTAATTAATAGGCTATGACTGACATTTTGCCGGGGGTGGAGCAAATTCACACCAACTGGGGGTATATTTAGAGCTCAGAAATCGATTAAAAATCCTTTTTTTAATCTTCGTCGGGGATCGAACCCACGACCTTTGACTTGCAAAGCAAACGCTTTAACCATTGAGCTATGACCGCTGGCAAACTGAACTTTATTGAGTTCTCGATACTCCGCAGTTACCAACAGACCATGGAATGAAATAAAATGGATGGCTATGAGTACTTGTATACCTATTCGGAACGTAAAATTTAAAGCAAAGAGTTCCGTTTAGGACAACGAAGGTTGCTTCTTTGACACAGGTAAACAATTTTAACGCCCCTGCTTTAACACGTGAGGTACCGTTCTACGTGCCGTCATAAAATGACTATGAATTAATATTTTTACGAGCTTTATACACAAAGGTGTGGGGGTCAGATTATTAATAATTTACAACTATCAGAAGCCGGGACCCCGCCCAGAAGGTGCGACACGAAATCAGCTCCCGTAATTACTATTTGAGAGTATTGAAATTTTTATAGCCGTTCATGTCTGACGCTATCTAACCCACTCATAAAAAAAATACCCTCACACGATCGTAAATTAATATAATTAATATTTTTAATGCAGTTGGTAATGTATAACGTAATTATTCCAAGAAAAATCGTGATTTACGTATATATTTGAAGCATTCAGTTTGACATATAAAGTATTGATATATAATACGAGCAATATACTGATATCAGCTTGATATAGCCCTTTTAGGCTGATGCCGCAAAGCCTCGAAAAATAATCTTTTGTCTCTTATTTTTGTTGTGACATGCACATCTAATATTGCTAGTTTTAATTATCAAATATTACGCAGGCGTTTGCGTACTCCATTTTATTTATTATGACAGTTGCTTCATTTTTAATGTTCGTGCAACTGTCATCTTTTATTTGTTTTCTTGTGGCGCGGCATGTCACCGTGTCCGGCAGTTGTCAATGGACTCGCGCCCGGCCGGCGAAATGTCATGCCGGTCGGGTGTAGAAATCAAATCTTTTTAAATAAACGCTGGCTTCGAAAACAATTATCTTCCCGTATGCATTCCTTATCAACAACATATGGTCTCAATAAATTTTTCCTATTTATATCTGTCAATTACCATTGTCCATAAATTGTCCCAGACATGAAAAGGTTCACCTGAGAATATTTGATACTCGATGACCTCCATCTGCCGGCAGGTATAGCTCAATGGTCAAAGCGTTTGCTTTGAAAACCAAAAGTCGTGGGTTCGATCCCCGACGGAGATTAAAAAATATATTTTTTTAATCGATTTCTGAGGACCTAATGCTGGGCAACACACAGGCTATCGATGTTGCCAGATACTAGGAAAAAATAATTTGACGTAGCTGACACGAAGAAAAAGAATATTAAAGATCAATTATATAAAAAGTTACTACCAAGAAGGAACTCACCAAAGCAACCCACGACGCACTCCACCCTATGTTTGGGTACCAAAAGATAAAACTTCACGGCCCAAATCAAGAAGAAGTTTCCTACAGTCGACAACGGAACTGGAGACACCTGAGGCCACCCTGCGGCTAAACATGTGGAGAAGCGCAACTGAGGGGAATACTTGGATTGCCCCGAAAGAGGACCTAGCCCCTGGACATGACCAAGGGTGGAATATATGGAGGTCCCTTAACAGACTTTGGACCGGAGTATGCAAGACGAGGACACAAATGAGGGCCTGGCAGTTTTACAGCGGACCGACTGAATGTGACTGCGGCGTGGAGCAGACCCTGTCACACCTTCTGGAGTGTGCGCTGTGCCCGAATAGCTGCACCCAGGAAGACCTGATGATGGCAAGAAGTAACGCCATCAACGTCGCCCACTTCTGGGCAGTCAGGATCTGACCCTGTTGTTTCCGACACGATTATATATATATATAAAAAAACCTTTTTTATATAATTTTTGTATAAAATTTTAAATACCCTTGTAAAATGTAGGTACAAGCATTAAACCAATCCCATTTCGTCACAGTAGAAAATGTTGTTAATTGGTTTCTGCTTTGAACCCAGCGCATGATATTCAATATTCAAAATAAACACTTGCACGACACGCAACCCGACGGCGCGCGGAATACATCATAAAAATATGTCCGAGTGATAAACAATAGGACCGCAATCTGGCCGCCGCTCCCTGCCCCTGATAATGCCTGATTTACTACCCCTGAAGTGTTATCTTGCTGCGACAGTAGCTTAGTAGAAAACGTTGTACAAAACCAATGGATTTCGAGCATTTTTACATGTTTATATTTTTTGTTTGAGGCGCTGCTTAGCAACAAATTGAACAGGCCTCATGAACTACAGGTTAATCACCTTTTTACTAATCGACAAAACAAATCACACTGAATAATCTTCTGAATACTATAGCTTATGATTATTTAAGTCTTCATGCTTCTGCCTTGGAGATTATCAGAAGTCGTATATGATCCCAAATGAACCTTCAGATACAAAAAAATTGAGGACATCCTAAACAAGGGACTCAACGAGATGTCCCATTACTACAAAACCAATTATTTCAAACCCAACCTTTGAAAAGACACAAGTCTGCTGTTTCCACTTTAGAAACAGGGAAGCTAACAAAAAGCTTCGTGTCACGTGGGAAGGTATAGTACTAGAAAATAGCAACCATCCAAAATACCTTGGAGTCACTCTAGATTGCACTCTCACCTTCAGGCGTCATTGCAGCAACACCAAACAGAATGTTGCAACAAGAAATAACCTCATCCGCAAATCGACGAATACTCACTGAGGCCCAACCACCCTTTCTTCGTACCTCAGTTTCAGCACTTTGTTTCTCAGCCGGAGAATATGCGGCACCAGTATGGGGTCGATCGGCCCATTGTAATCAAGTGGATACTGCCCTAAATGATGCATACAGAATCGTCACAGGCTTTTCAAACCAACACCAATTTCAAAACTATACGCCTTGGCTGGTATCGCACTTCCAAACATAACACGCAAAGTCATATGCGCTGAAGAAATGCGTAATGCAATCAACCAACCGTCCTACTGCTTGTATAATCATATACCCCCAACACCCAGGCTGAAGTCGCGAAGCAGCTTTCTGAGATCCACACAACATCTCACGTCCGGCCCTGAAAATGAGAGACTCCAGCTCTGGCAACAAGTCGCATCAGAGCATTTCATTACTCTAAAGGAAGGCCTCCCAACTGGCAAGAACCTTGTTGTTTGTCGTTTTAACCCTCGCTTTAGTATGCTAAAAACTTCCGCGCGTTCCGATGGTGTCAACTCATTACACATTCTGATTTAAAGTGAATAAAATGAGTAGAAATTCGAAAAAATGAAAATATTCAAAGATATCGCTTAATTTTACAATAGTTGATGTCAATAAACAGTAATAATTGACATTTAATAGCTAAAAACATGAAAAACATCAGACGAAGACCTCAAACGGCCAGACGCACCTTCTCGCGTGAACTTCCAAGAGATACTAACATTACTTGGCCTGTCGATATATCGATGTGCCTACGCGCAAAGATATCATTTGAAAGTAGCCGACCAACTGAGGTTTCCCGTCTCGCTCACTCATATTAGTACGTCAGCGAGAGTGAGGAGTATAGATGCCGCCTCATCTGGGTATTTTTTAATTTTATTTTTGCACACGCTTTTGTATGACTCCCGGCAGGTCGAATGAATTCATGACAGTTGACGCGTCTTGATTGTAGTGGTGAATTTATTCCGGATTTTAGAAAAATATTTCCTGCTCCCGATGAGTGTCTATTATTATAAAGATTTTTTTTTTCAATACGTAAATGTATTAAGGAGGAATACCTAGAATCTGAACCCTGTCTGTATTATATTTACAGAGATATTTAAGTTATTACAAGCAATGTGTAGTCGATAGACATCACCGGGGAGGAGAGGTTAAGAATGACTAAGCGCTCTTTATAAAATGATAAATTGCCATCATTAAACAACAACTTGGCATTCACACATCGTCCATCATACACTTACTGTTAATGTTGAGTCTTGTCTACAATCAATTTTGATTAATAAGCTATGACTGTCATTTTATCGGTGATGCGTTAGTTTTATACCAACCAGAAGTGTTTATACAGAAATATAAATTTTTTGTATCTTAGTTTGAGATCAAGTCAACGACCTCTGGCTTTACAAGCAAACGCTTTACCTAAAAGCTAAACGCATCAGTCAATTTTTAATCTTTTTAAAAAGGTGCGCCATCGCTGCTTACAGGACAAGCACCCCCTGACCATCACTGATGGCGTGTCGTGTTCGACATTGTGTTATTACGACAAAACATTCACTCTGATGTCGAATTTATTATGCTCTCCTGACTAACCATTATTAACCAGATACACATGCATACTAGTCACCGGTTAGGGTACTTACACATCACGACATTTTAATAATATGTACTTCTTCATTACATGAAACACAATACATTTATTATCTGTAGACTTACGAATGTCATATATCATGTGGATTTTTAAATTTTTATTAGAATATTATTTTATTATTTCAATATTCTAATCTACTTTTATAGATCATCGACTATATTACAATATTATGAGTAATTAAATATACGTATACTATACATCAAATTCTTTTAAACGCGTCAATTCAAGCAGAAAAATAACGGCAGAAGCGGGATGCGAACCGCGGACCTCGGAAACCAACTATGCCCAGGTATTCATACCGCTCAGCCACCTTGGCTAATGCTGTGCTTGAGCTGACTCACGTTGGAACTTGTATTTATGTCATTGTTATCATCGTATGATAGATGTCGCTATAGTTTATATTCAAAGTATGTATATTTTTATTTTTTATTATTCAATCAGTCTGCATTTATTCACAAGCTTAATAATATTACTTTCCGACAGTCTATTTATTTTAGTAAGTACCACTCGGGTCTCGAACCAAACTATAGACTGAATGGATGAGAAACGACTACTTATAGGTCCGAAGCGGACTTTATAACCAATCATTTTACCTGTGTTACTGATGAATAATTTTACCTTCTTGATATTGTCTCAAGGTGACATTATTATATGGCTATTTAAATATTTATTAGAATATTATTTAATTATTTCAATATTCTAATCTACTCTTATAGATCTAAAATATACATACTTTGAATATATATTTTAGCAACATCTATAATACGATGAAAACAATGACATAAATACAAGTTACAACGTGAGTCAGCTCAGGCACAGCAATAGCCAAGATGGCTGAGCGGTATGAATACCTGGCCATAGTTGGTTTCCAAGGTCCGCGGTTCGCATCCCGTTTCTGCCGTTATTTTTCTGCTTGAATTGACGCGTTTAAAAAAATTTGATGTATAGTATATGTATATTTAGTTACTAATCATATATCATGTTTATTACCATGCAAACAATAGTTTCAATAAATAAATAATGTACTTAATATGGTACATAGACCAGTTATAATAGCACATAGTAAAGGCTACTAATTTTTTTTTGGCAGTATCTGCCTGCCGGGTATAGCTCAACGGTCAAAGCGTTTGCTTTGCAAGCCAAAATTCGTGCGTTCGATCCCTGACGGAGATTAAATAAAAAAAAAGGATTTTAATCGATTTTTGAGCCCTAAAATACCCCGGCTGGTGTGAATTTGATGCCTCACACGTAAAATGCCAGTCATAGCCTATTAATCAAATTCGGTGGTAGACTAAAGTCGTCCCGTGAAGAAGACCCATCCATAGGAAATTCCTGTAATAATAAGGATGATTCGTGAATCTCAGGCTGTAGTTTCGGACGTAAAAAAATAATAAATTGGCAGGAATTAATTGATGTATGGTAATTAATAATAGGTTAGGTTAGGTTAGGTTACCATTTAATGGGTTAATTATTCATTCATTTAAAAAAAAATTGTGTCCAATATTGAATATATTAATGCCATTTCAATTTCATAGCTGGCCACATTCGTACTGACGAATTGGATACGGCCAATTTATTTAGTCTACTGCCGATTAATTCCATTTGCTGCCAATTTATTTAACTTACTGCGAAAATCTTTAATTAGTTACTTCACAAGGAAAAACAAGCCCATAATTAATGCTTTTGTCGTCTTATCAACAAAGTTAACCCTTTCGCATCGGTTGTCGGCATATGCCGTCATAAGATTCCCCGACCTGTTGACATATATCGTTTTACTACTTTCTCAGAATAGTTTTTTATGCATCATCTGATAGCTAAAGGATATAAGAACCAATCTGATATATGAAAATATACAAGATAAGTACATTTATGCTTCAAATACTAGTTTTATAATTGGCAGTATTATTTGTATTCAAACAGAGCCGTAATGAAAGGGTTAAGGAACATTGAATGCATACCAAAATTTAGATGAGTTATCGTATGTTGTGTACGGCTTGTCGTTGGTTAGGTTGTCTTACTACTTATTACAAAGTTTCACAGGGCACTGAAGCGTCGGACAATTAATCTGACCTCCTTAAAAAATCTATCAACTAATATCATCATTTCCGTGTCCGCTCCCGAGGTCGCGGTCCCGAAATTACAGCGTTTGCTAAATGGTGATGCCGGAATACCATTTTTTCCTACACTGAAGATAAGTCCACAGACCGGAGTTGAGTTGGTACTAATTTATTTCATACGAGAACCCTTTTTTTACTCTAGTTTACAACATGAGTAAGCATTTATAAAAGTAATATTAATACATTGAATGTCATACACCGCATCTTCCTCGATACTGTTTTGGACTTTGATCCCTTAAATTAACATAGAGTGGCAGATTATTGTAGTGGTCAATGCTCCGTATCGATGCGTAAGCATTCTTTATTTCATAAAATTAATATTAATACATATAATTTCGTACACCGCAAATTCCTAGATACTTGTTGTTTGACGTGGATCCTCTAAATTTACATAGAGTGGCAAAATGCCCTGTGTCATACTCGACTGTATGAATCGACAGATTCCATATAAGATAAAGAATTTGATTATAACAATCACTTTAATAACTTTTGGATGTTTCATACAAAATAATTATGTTCAAAATAACGTTTTGAACAAATATACTAAAATGACTATCATTTCGAAATAATCTAAAAAAAATTGCGCGCTGATACAATAAGTTTAAAGTGGAAGAGAGTCTGGAGAACACTTCATAGTGCATTTTTCATCTCTCGCAGAGTTTTCAGGTTTTTTTCAGCGTGCGGACGACGAGCGATGGGACATCATTCATCGCTGAAAAAACTATTCAGGCTTCATACAAAAGACTTCCAAGGCTTAAGTAAACGTCACTTCGATAAATAAGCAGCGAACAAGCGCTTGCATCGGCGCAACCATTATTTAAAAAAGTTAAAGATACTTTTTCCTCGTACCTGTTCCAAATTCTGGAACATACAAACTTCACAAAAAAAACATTCAGATCTTTCAGTTGCTATTTTCTATACCTTGTACCAAGACATCTTCATCCTAACATCCTTCGCTCTCTCAAAAGGTTGTTATTCAGTCGCGTAGTGGCAGGATTAGGAGCAGATTGATAACACAGACTTTTTCAGAAGCACATTGACATATATTTACGATAAACTTTTCAATCTTATGGCCCGACCTAGTCACAGCTTTCGGCCGAGCCACAGTACAATATGCTCTCGCGGGACACCACTGGTCGCGCTCGTGATGGCTCTCGCCCAGCGCTATAACTAGTCCCAATGCCAATATAGCGGACACATTCATGTACGACACGCGAACAGAAATAAGATACTAATGATTGTATATCGAAGTTTTCGGTACTAGTCAGCAAGGGCTATATCATGCTGATGTCAATCCGTAGGTCCATATATTTTTTTTTTAATCGTATGCAAGATAACACAACCGGAGGAAGAAACAGAGACACTGGAAAAACATTTCATATCTTACGAATGCCATTTAAGAAGGAAATTTGGAAGCTGACGCTTCTTGCTCAAAACACATTAACCGTATATGGGATTTTCGGCAAGTGTAAGACGAGTTTGTCGTTTGAGTGTGGGTGCAAGAGAAATTAATTCAATAATTTCAAAAGAATAACGGCCGTAGTAATTAGGGTAAAAAATACTAAGTGAATCAATATTACATATGTTTTCCAATGATTGCAGGTGAAACGTTGGAGTGTCATTATTTATTAGACAAATTGTATTTTTTAAACCAAGTCAATGAAATCTTGAAAAGGTATTTTTGGCCTCGATATACGATCTTTCGTCTTATATTTTTGTTCGCTCGTCGGACATGTATGAGTTGCCATATTGCTTGTTTGACAAGTGTAATTCTGTGGATCGCCACTGGATGAATTACGGCGCTAGGTGTCACTGATTAAGAGCGCTCTCTATGCCTGTTGGGAGAGTGATCACACTGTTCAACTATATTGCCTCGAATATTGATATATTCCACTTGAGAGAAGCCCACTTTTGGCATGAGCTCCACGAATTTATTTATCAAAGTAATTTCGTGGAGTCTTCTGTTTAGCAAGCTTCGGGACTTTTAAAATAATTGTTGTTAATAATTATTAATACCTATATTTATAAATTGTTTGTATTTTATCTTATTTCAGGATCGTATTAAATTAAAATTGGTAATGTTTCTATAAGAAAAATAAATAAAATTTCAAAACTGACATCGCCTATTCAGCGCCCGTATTTCACCATATCTTTGTATTTATAGGAACTCCATGTGTCTAACAGAAAACTAATGATTGTTGCTTTCAAAGAACAAATACCTGCACAAATATTTTCAGTACAGTGAGATTAAGTTTTTAAGTTACGCTACTGACTATCCCGCTGAAACGTGTCAAGTTTTATGCTCAAGAAAACTGTAGACAGGTGCCATATATGTCACGTAGCCCAACTAAAAATAGAGCCACGTGTCGTATGTCACATTTAAAATTGAAACAGATATATGACATGTATATACGAGTACATAAACGAGTATATCACACATTACTGATTATACAGCTATATATTTTCAATGCAAACGTGTCGAGGAATTTAGTGATATAAATATGTCGTATTGATTTGATGAGCTCACCATATTGTCGACGGCTAATCTCTGTGGAGTGATGATCCACCAAGTTATCGTTTTGCCTGCGTGCACCAAACCAGAGGCTACGAGTTCGATGATCACACAAAGTAAAAATAATTATTTAAAATTTCATAGGTCTTTAAATAGCCATCTGAAATTATTACATAGAACTTCAAATTTCTTTTCACGTATTATTATAATGAAGTTTATTTTAAAGGTTATTGTGAAATTGATGCCTATTCATGAAACGCCAGAGCTTTTGAATGCCGACTCAAAAAATCTGCCGCCAAGCCACGCAGAAAACCTGAGAACCGCTTCTACCAGCTCTTCTCTATCGCTGAAATGCGTTCCACTCAGGTGTTTCTTAATGTCAGGGAAGATGGTAATTATATAAACATAAATCATGGTAATTACTTGGGTCTAAAGTCTTGGCACCCACCTCGCGCAAACCTTAGCATACCCTAGATGCTGCGTCAAAATCTTGTCAATAGACGTTTTGCTGACATCAGGGATCATTTCGGAGAGCTTACAAACCGTCACTCTTAGAACTGAGAGCGTCGCTGCCTTCACTTTTGCGATTGTTTCGTCTGAAACAGATGGCCGTCCGGAACGCTCCTCATCGTGGACGTCAGTACGCCCGTTCTCGAACTCTCTGCACCATTAATAATAATAATCGTTTTTTCGTGTCCCTCGAAAAGCGTACAATCGAGTTTTGCACTACCCTATTTTTGTATCGAAGTGTAATTTGATGACGTTGACCCAATATTACAAATATACTGACTAGCCAATCTCAAAAAATACAAACATCAAATATTCACAAGATGATTAGAGCATATTTCTTTATCGTCAGAATCATGTTTGCTTATTTTTAATATTTTACGTGAATTTAAAAAAAAACATAAATGGCCGTTACATATCATATTCGTCACGCTTCAGGTCCTACACATACCCCATATGTCACACTGTAGGCCGGGCATGAAAACAATAATACTGAAAAAAAGTCCTGAAACGCGCAGAGTGTATCACGTTCGCTCGCTCCGGCTGAGTGTTTTACAGTTTTTCTCTGAAATATTATATCGCTACATACGAGTAGACCACTTAATCTGTGAGCACTGTAAGGGGTGACTCGAAATAACTATGAAACTAACTACTCAACTGTTTACATATACTAAGAAAATAAAGTGAAAAATGCAAAAACCTTTAAAATAAATAACATCGTGAACTATTGCAAAAAGAATAAGTGAACATGAGAGATCGTGCAGACTAGGTCAAATCATTTGCTTTGAAAGCCAAAGGTCGTGGGTTTGATCCCCGACGGAGATTTAAAAATAAATACAAAACTAATTGATTTCTGAGTTCTAAAATACCCTCGGTCAGGTGTGAATTTGATCCCTCACCCGTAAAATGCCAGTCGTAGCCTATTAATAAAAATTGGTGCTAGATGAAAGTCCTCCCGTAAATACCACCCATTCATAGTAAATTTCTGTAATAATAAGGATGATGCGTGAATCTCGGGCTGTAGTATATGACGTAGGCGGATCAACACTCCACATGCAGCGGTTAGCCATATGCACTATGGTAATAAGCGTCATAGAATTCCACAGATGAGACTTCAGAAAATGTTCTTACCACTTAACAAGTACACAGGTGTTATGGGACAAGGTGTAGACAATTTCGGCTTACAGATCTGTAAGAACGGCAATGTGCGGTGTTCTAAACATGTACCGGATATAGTAAAAAGAAAATCTGTAAAAATACTAATTTTTAAAAATTATTTCTTTTTAGCACTTCTGTAAATTGGCTGTCAGTAATGGCAGATAGAAAACGAGTCAAGTGTGTACGGTAGGTAAAGTCAGATCATCTCCCTCGTACAACTGTATGGAAAATATCAGGCGCTGGTGGAGAGGAGTTGTGGAGACTAGCACCGGTAACAAGCCACCCCTAGAGCTTTGCAGAGGTGTGAAACCAAAAATCATTTTTTAAACATTTTTTTATCTATTTTGTAATCGTTTTTCCCGGCTTTGTTTACCTGGCTTGAGTTATATTCCATCGAGACAGCGAACATCGCCCGTTTAATTGAAGCAACTCCAGATCGTGGAATTGTTATTAGGATGCGTGCTGGATGTATGAAGAGCAGATTGCCAAAGCAAAGAATTAGTCAAGAAGCACATTTGACATTTGCTTTACGTTAAACGAAAATAAACTGACATAATTCGGTGTCGCGCTCGAGATACATACAATGCTGTTTATCTCACAGCGCCCGGGCGGAGACTGTCTGCAAGTCCGCAGTGACACACAGCTCCTGAAAATTTCATAGCCATATATAGAACTACCCGCATGACATGGCTGATTTTCAAAACAAAACAAAAAAAAAATGCGCATGCAAACGCCGCGTCTTACAACTACTGAAATGTTTAACTTTTTATATGTGCGTGCCAGACCGAACATAAATAAGTGACAAAAGATCGCATATCGAGGCTATTAGACACCAGCCTGAAAGGACAATATCGAGTCGGTATCATTATGTTCAAGTTTGTTTCAGATAACGACGTAGTGCATTGAGAATGCTATGGATCCTGTATCTTTCAACGGTTGTTATCTTCTAAAAGCAAGCTCCATCAACATGCTTGGATTATCAATCTGAAATAATGTCGAATATTACGAACAAATTAAGTATAAAGCCGGTGTCTTTTTCCAAAAAAACTAGGCGTATTATAATAGACGTGTTCTATATTATAGAACACGTCGGTATTTCAACGATAAACAACTACTTGTTCTATATAAATGACAAATCCGACCTAACCTTGAATACGGCAGTCACCTTTGGATTGGAGCCCCAAAATACCTTCTAAACTTATTGACTCAGTTCAAAGAAAGGCAATTCGTTTGCTAAACAATGACATTCTTCCATCTAACCTGCAATCAATGGAACACAGACGTAAGATTGATTCACTTAATCTTTGCTACCGTTATTACCACGGTCGTTGCTCTTCAGAACTTAAAGAACTAATTCCTTCTGCACCCATCCACAACCGACAAACTCGTCTTTCACTTGCCGAACATACATACACGGTTACCGTGTGTCGACCATGAACTGGCAGTTACCAAAGTTCCTTCCTTAATGCCACCGGTAAGCTTTGGAATGCTCTCACAGCTGACATCATTTGAACATACTCATGAGTACCATTAAGAATATGACTATGCGACCTTTTGCAGGACTAACAATCCGACAACAAGATAAGAAACTCAGAAATAAGAAAGACTTGAAACGTTAAAGATGAAGTGCCACCATCCAAATAAAATCCACGTCCAATGCTGCCTTACTTTGATGTCGTTGATCATTAAATTCACTCAGTTTTTAGATTCTGACTATCAGCAATTGACGCTCTTCGATTATCACTATCGCAGCTCACGGCGTCGATTGCCCACAATGGAAGATGCTCCCGCAGGCAACAGTTTGTGACGACCATATGCTCCAGTTATCAGAGCGGAAATGGAATGATGATATTAACAACTCCAAGATCTGATGTTGTTTATTTTTTAAGAATTCACTTTCAGATCTTTTTCAAATATTATTATTCGTAGTATCAAATCCGGTGGATTGGTTTTGCAGCAACAAAATCTTGCATCTCGATCTCCACTCTTCTCGATTCTCTGCAATCCTCTTTAGCTCTGCATAAGAGCTACAACTCATGTCTTCGAACACCTGCTGCAAATACTCCAGTCTAGGGCGCCCTTTGCAGTTTCTACCTTCAACCATCCCTTCCACAATGTTGCGAAGAAGACCATCGTGGCGCATGATGTGACAGATCCATCGAGCTTGCCTCTCTGATATGGTTCTTATTAAGAGCCTCTCTTCCTTGATTATCCTGAAAACCTCATTGTCCGTGACGTGGTCTCTCCAGTAAATTCCAAGAATTCTTCTGCATGACCACATCTCAAAGGCCTCTAGTCTTTATTTATCACTTTCAGATAAGCATTGATAAGTTAACTTTCTGCTGCTCATTGCGGCTTTCTGTCATAATTTTGGTTTTTGTGCTGTTTATCTTCATAATAAAGTTGGAATTAAATATGTTTTCCATGGATGTCAGCGCTTCAGTCAGTTCATCTTTAGTTTCAGCAATCAGAGCAATGTCGTCAGCAAGGTGTGGTCCATGAGTATAAATCAAAGATACAATATTTTAAAAATCATGTTACTTATGAAACAGGTTTCTTTATCTTGTTTGTCATTTTTCATATATTTTCAGCTATCTGAATATCCCCACCACACGTCCCCATCACAATTTCAGTACTTCAGGTCTTACACAACGTGTCCCATCAATCTCCATTTAGATTACCCGTAGAAAATTTTAATATTAATGAACCTGCGCCTCTCAAACGGCGTTAATGCGATTTTTTCCATCTCTTCTTAAAAAAGCACTTTTAATAAAAATGTATGAATATTTTCGCGATGTGGGTAAACGAGTACACAATTATGAAGAATCTCGATTATCGGAACTGCTGAATACCTCGCATTTTAAAGTATTTTAATATGACAAAACCAAATGAAAAATTATGAAATGAAAAGGACTTGCTAAGTTGAAGGTGTTGCGTGATGGAGAAAATCAAGAAGGCTGTATTATAAAAATTATTTGAGGAAAGCGTGTTGTGAAAGAGTGATGTGCATTGACATCGGAATGATGTAGCCCTTGCTGACTGGTACCGAAAACCTCGATGTACAATCTTTCGTCTATTATTTCTGTTCGCTAGTTGTACATGTTTGGACTAGTTACATAGACCGCCGCTTGTGGCGCTGGGCGAGAGCCCTTAACGAGCGCGGGAGTCGTGTGCCATCCGTCGGCGAGATCGCATTGTTAGCTCCCGTCATATTGCGATCGATCGAGAAAACCAAGTTTTATCGTATATATACGTCAATGTGCTTCTGAAAAAGTATATTTTATCAATCTGCTCCTTATCCTGCCATCACGCTACTTAATAACCACTTTTAGAGAGAGAGGAGGATGTTAGCTTATTTATATTTTTAGCGTTTACTTCGAGATGCATTTCAATATAAAATACATAAATATTTCATACCATGTTTCAAGTTGTATCACACTTGGGCATTACTTCACATGCTAGAATACTGCAGTTTCGCACGCTAATATGCGTTATAATTGATGAAGTCTTTATTGATTGCGAAACTATAGTCTTTCAGCAAGTGAAACGATGCTAAGTGTGATTCATGTAAAAACAAGTTATGAAATATTTATCTATTTAATAGTGATGAACCTAACTCGGCTAATTACTCTGCAGAGCATTGGTTTTTATCATCATTATCATCTATGTTCGCTCCCTTTACTGGAGCATATGGCAACCATAAACTGCCGCAATACGCCTCATTTTTTTTTACGAAATTAGATTGTTAGAGAATTATTTTACATTATTTACAGGGTGGCTTAGATATTATACAACGCTATTATTATACGACGAAAAAAGAAAACATAATTCCAATTATCAGACATTTTCGAAAATATTCCGTTAAGCGAGAGTTGCGTTTATGCGCGTACCCTGTATCATATATAATCAGTACCCGCTGAAGAAAGATACACACTATACAATATGAACACACTGTATATCCGCAAGTCTTCTTCTTTAGCCTCGCCATTTCCCATCATCTGTGGTCGGCTCTCCTTGTGAACATTCGCCATGTCTGTCTGTCCTGCGTTGCATTCTAGGTCAGGCCCAGAGTTTTCAGTTGTCTACACTTGCAGTCCAGGTTGCCTGTGGTTTTCCAAGTCTTCTTCTCAGCGTGGGTATGTTGAGGGCTTTCTTCACCACATGGTCCTCATCTCTCCGTGTCACATGTCCATACCATCTTTAGGCGGTTTTCTCTTATCTTTTCAAGTACGGGGGCCATCCGAAATGAACCCCGAATATGCTCATTTGAAACTCTGAACACTCTAAATATTTTAATATATATTCCTGTAAAATATACAACTTAGTGAATATACCAAAAAACGGACGCGGAATGATAAGTCATAGATTTGTTAAATAGAAAATCAATTGCTTATTAAATTATGGCGCACTTACGTACAACCTTCAAACCTTGAAACATAGTCGTAAGATTACTTGTCTGTAAGAGTTTTTCCTACCATTCTTTTGATAGCCGATACCGGTTATATCTCAAATAATCAATTCATCAACTTGAACGCGTATTGACATCGGCATGATATAGCCCTTCTGACTGGTGCCGAAAACCTCGATATACAAACTTCAGTCACAGAGTCACACCGCCCGCCCACCTCAGCATCTTCATCTCTGCCACATGAATCCTATCCAAGTAACGTTTCAACGGGGTCCAACACTCCGATCCGTAGCTGTATATCCGCAATTATTTTACGAAAATGAATAAAAAATATATAATCTCGATTATCGGACATTTACGAACAAAAATATTCCGTTAAGCGAGAGTCCCGCTTATGCGCAAACACTGTATCGTGTAATACGTATCCGGTGAAAAAATATACACACACTGTACACAGCGCCTGGGGTTAAACCTCAAAAAGATTATTTCATAATTCAGAATATTCATTGGGAGGTGGGCGGCAGATGTAGGCGGACGGAGGGGGCGGCAGATCGCAGCTTCACTCCATATCAAAAGATTCCTCATCAAAAATTAACGATGCGATATGGGAGTAATCCCGCCCACGCGAGCAGAGAGTTTTAATGTCTTGCGTGGATCGAGAGGCGTATCCGCCCATTTGCAAAACACTCATGCAAACATTTTCGTCATTAAAAAAATGCAAAGTACTCACTTACTTACGTCTCTCCAATGTAGAAACATTAACGTAAGTCGCCTCTCTATATCTTTATAGGAGTAGCTACCTCTCTCAAGGCCGATCAGTCGTGCTACTCTTGACAAGAAGCGATGTTGAACTTATTCAATCCGGTCAATATGAGTTCGATAGTAGGGAGACCATGTTACGCTAGCATATTCCAGCTTCGGACGAATCAGTGAACAGTAAAGGACCTTGATGGAGCTCAGGTTTTTAAAATCTTTAGTGATTCTGTTGATAAAACCAAGAATTTTGAAGGGATTTGTTCACAATATTATCAATATGGTGGTGATTATGTATATATATAATCGTGTCGGAAGCAACAGGGTCAGATCATGTCTGCCCAGAAGTGGACGACGTCGATGGCGTTACTCCCAGCCATCATCAGGTCTTCCTGGGTGCAGCTACTCGGACACTCCAGAACATGTGACAGGGTCTGCTCCACGCCGCAGTCACATTAAATCAGTCCGCTGTAAAACTGCCAGGCTTTCATTTGTGTCCTCGTCTTGCATACTCACCTTAACAGACTTCGGTGTTATTTCGATATCGTATTAAATTCCAGCGTCTGTGTTTCCTCCTTCCTACAATCTGGATCTCTTCAAGAAACAGATAAATATACACTTGCAATCTCCCCAACCCACACACAAACACGAACACAACACACGTTTCCCGCATGAAGCGTCCAGCCTCCCTGGCTGAGCGTCATAGAGTGCACTGGTCTTGACCGGTTGTGCTCTCCTGCATGCGTTTACATAAAAAAAATAAAAAAAAAAATTGTAACGTTTCTGAAATAAGTAAACACATTTGAATTAAATTGAAAGGAAGGGGGTATAATATTTGGAACATATGGTCACCACAAATTGCTTACACAGTTCTCATTGACCATTCCTTTTGCAAGATATCACTGCACTTGAAGATCATCGTAGTAACATACATAGTTTCCAATGGACTTCAGGGCGGAAGCCAGAGAACTTGAAAAGTCGGCCGCTCTAGTATCCGAGGTATATTTTTCGGTGCTTTGTTGGTCACATTTTTAACCTTTTGCCCGCTGCACCAAATTTAGTGAACATATATACATATATAAACATAGGTTATGATATTTTTTCAACTAATCAATATGTTAATTGGCACCCAAAGTAATTCATCATCATCATCATCATCAGCCTGTGTCCGTCCACTGTTGAACGTAGGCCTCCCGCATGAGTCTCCATCATCTTCGATCATCCGCCTTCCCCATCCAGGTCACTCCCACTATTCTTCTTATATCGTCAGTCCATCTTGTAGGGGGTCGGCCAATGCTTCGTTTGCCAATTCTTGGGCGCCATTCCATTATTTTTCTTGCCAATCGACCGTTGTCTCTTCGATAGATATGTCCTGCCCATTGCCCCTTGAGTGTGCTTATTCATTGGGTAGCATCCACTACTTGAGTTCTTCTGCGTATTTCCTCGTTTCGGATTCTATCTTTTAGCAACACTCTGAACATGGATCTCTTCATAGCACGCTGGGTGGTATTAGATAGATCCATGCTCAGAGTGTTACTAAAAGATAGAATTCGAAACGAGGAAATACGCAGAATAACTCAAGTAGTGGATGCTACCCAACGAATAGGTACACTCAAGTGGCAATGGGCAGGACATATCTGTCGTAGAGACGTCGGTCAATGGGCAAGAAAAGTATTCAAATGGCGCCCAAGAACTGGCAAACGAAGCATCGCCGACCTCCTGAAATATGGACTGACGAAATAAGAAGAATAGCGGGAGTGATGCGGAAAGCAGAGGATCGAAGAGGATGGAGATGAATACAGGCTGAAGATGATGACAACCACTTGAGACGAACTAGAATTTTAAGCTTTTATAAAAAAATAAGTTACCGTGTACACTGTGCAGTCAAGATCATTTAAAATGGAAATTATCAGACATATTTGTTTACTTCATAGGATTTAATCGAAGAGGTCTGTTTGCTTATTTCCTTGTTTATTTGGTTTGGGGAGCTTCGTTTTAATGTGTTATTTTTTAATCAGAATTTTTTTAATCGTGCGCAAACGGAATGAGATTTTCAAAGCAGATTCAATTTCACGATATATTTTTTTCACGAATAATTATATTTCTTTTTCGTACAATTTGTAAAATCAAATAAACGTTATTTGCTTCACTAACATCAATGAATGAATACATTAAATATTCGATTGTAAACATATTTTTTTTCGTTCATAAATCTGTTCTATATCTGGAGCATTCATCCCAGTTCTGAGAATCGCCCCTATCCGTATGTTGTCCCAAAACATATATGCACTTAAAGACTCATTTTTTTAAACACATACAGGAATACAGCGTAACGTTTCCTTATTATGGCATGGAAGCCATCCACACGCGCCTCCGTCAACATGCCTGAGGCACTGCAGTATCACGGCAGACGTAACGATATTCGGAAGGCGTTGTTATACTGGACCCGGAGTGCATCAGCTTTTTCTTTGACGTTTTGAAAACCAATCTAAAACAATAAATGTAATGTATTCAGTGAGTTTTCGGAAAGCAGATCTGATGTGGAACGATGTAAGACATTTTTACGTATATTTTGTATGTAAGAATAGCATATTTAAGGATTGTATGCCTGTTATACAAATACTCAAATTTTATTGAAAATGATTCCTTTTTCTAACTTTATCAGACAGATTCAGATTGTGAACAGATTCGATCGCAAATCATATACGTCTTTTTTATGTAAACCTGCAGGAGAATACCGACAGACGGTGATAGTAGTTTTGAAGCCTCATCTGTAAAATATGAAGCTTATTATGGTTCATATGGCTAAAAGCTGCATGTGGAGTGTTAATCCGCCAACGCCATAGACTACAGCACGAGATCGACGCATCATCCTTATTATTGCAGATTTTTACTATGAATGGGTGGTCTTCACGAGACGACTTTCTTCAACCATCAAATTTAATTAATAGTCTATAACTGGCATTTTACAGGTGACGGATCAAATTTAGATCAACCGGGGGTATTTTAGTGCTCAGAAATCGATAAAAATCTATTTTTTTAATCTCCGTTGGGAATCGATCACACGATCTTTGGCTTTAAAAGCAAACACTTTGACCATTGAGCTATACCTGCCAGCAGATGAAGGTCATCGAGTATCAAATGTTCTCAGGTGAATCTTCTGATGTAGAGATGTCTCAGACAAGTTATGAACAATGGCAACTGACAGAAATAAATAGTAGAAATTTATAGAGACCATATGTTCTTCATAAGGAATGCATACGGGATGTTTATTGCATTTGTGTTAGTTTTTATATTATTATATTGACATCAACATGATATAACCCTTGCTGAATGGTACCGAAAACTTCGATATACATTCTTTCGACTCTTATTTCAGTTCGCTTGTCATACATGTATGTGTCACCATATTGGCATTTTGGACTAGTGACGTAGATCACCACTGGGACGCTGTGTGACAGACCACGACGCCGCACGGCAGAGAGTTGTATATATGTGCTTCAGAAAAAAGTCTTTGTGTTGTTAATCTGCTCCTTATCCTGCCACCACGCGACTTATAACTACCTTTTTAAAAAGAGGAGGATGTTAATATTTTTATACTTTATATGTCAAACTGAATGCTTCTAATATATATATATGTAAATCACGTTTTTTCTTGGAATAATTACATAACACATTACGAACTGTATAAAAAATATGTATTATATTAATTTACGATCGTGTGAGGGAGCATTTTATGAGTGAGTTAGATAGCATCAGACATGAACGGCTATAAAAATTTCAATACTCTCAAAAATTAGTTACACGAGCTTTGCTTTTAGCATGATCATTGAGCTATACCCGCCGATAAACATAAGAGTACTGAAATTGATATCCTTCTCTCATATTTAGATATCGATTAACTGGATGAAGGATGCAGGATCAGGTTCACAATATAAACGACTTATTTTCAATTTGCAGATTAACACGGTTTATTTGAACACTTACAATAAAAAGACCGCGGCGCACGCTATTAAGCGCGCGCCCTGACGGTGGCGAGCTCAAACTCTTACTGTCAACTGCCGGCGCACTGACATCTCGGAGCTGCCAAAAGCCGCTCAGAAAAGGCAAATTCAAAGTCGTACCAACAGGATATGGGCCAACTGTCATAACAAATATTTTTGGCGTATGCAAACACCGTTTAACATTATACAATTAATATTAATTAATACAATTAACATTAGATGTGCATGTAAGGCAAACGAATAGAAAAGACAAATGATCGTTTTCGAGGCTTTACGGTATCAGTCTGAAGGAGTTATATCAAGCTGATATCAAAATATATTCCGAAAATCTTCCAAAAAATAATTATAAAAAAATTTCATTAAATTTTCAGTTACTGCTTGCCAACGATGCCACTGTAAAATTTCATGAAACGTGCTGAGCGGGAGCAAATATGGAAATGTTTCAAACACAGGATTACTGCAAAATTCTCGCCAAGCCACCGAATATCGGTTCTGTAAACGGAAACGCATTAATATATTATTAGCCCGCCATCGTAGGGAGGGAAGGGTTCGTGAAACGATTGTTTCTAAGCACCCTGTAGGGGAGGCATCATTCAAAATATGAATGTTTCATTTGCGAACACATGTTTATTTTTTAATCCATTATTTTTTTCGATACTTTTTGTTGAAATGCATAATTAAATGCGAGACTTTCAAGTCAATTATACTTAATAAATATTATCGATCCGTCCAGTGCCGGCTTAAGAGGGTGGCGAAGGGGGTCGGTGCCCCAGGGCGTCGATTAAGCTAGAGGCGCCCAGGAGAACCAACCTCAAACATTCACTACATTTTATTTTTTTTAACCCACTATCACTCAAACTGCATAATGCCACGGGTAAATTTTGGAATGCTCTTCCAGCGTCTGTGTTTCCTCCTTCCTACAATCTGGATCTCTTCAAGAAAGAGATAAATATACACTTGCAATCTCCCCAACCCGCACACTAACACGAACACAACACACGTTTCCCGAATGCAGCGTCCAGCCTCCATGGCTAAGCGTCATAGAGTGGACTGGTTTGACCGGCTGTGTTCTCCTGCATGCGATTACATAAAAAAAAAAACTTATTTTTCTTTTAACCCTAATCACTCAAATTGCATAAAGTTTATCTTTGGTCAATACATTGCCGCCTCCCAGTTCTGTCAACTGCTTTATCCCATAACATTTAAATACCCATAGATCCACTTGGGAACACTCTCGTAAATGGTTTCAGATGACTCACAGAGCTTAGGACCAAAGACTTGAAAACCGGAATATATAATTGATATATTAAGCATATTGAGTAATTTCTTTGTTGTAATATTTAAAAAAAAATCTGAATATAAGCCCAAGTTCCGAAACCTAGACATTTTGGTCCTAAGAGACGACTCAGCCCAACTAACGCATTTCAATACGAATATTTTAGTAGATTTTCTAATATCTCTTTTTTCAATATATTTATTTTAAATATACGCTTATAATTTTAAATGGGAAAGCCCGCAAAAACAGCTGTCTTGCAACAAATGTATGCTCCCAACGTCTCGAAGTTATGGAAGGTCTTCAAAACCATACATAGAATGTACTCTGAGAAACGTTAGGGGCAACGCTTTCTTGGAAAGAGGCAAAGACCAAGATTTGAAGCGGATTTGAAATGATGATATTGATAAAAAAAAACGTTCAAAAAAATTCACTACGAAATATCGAAAACCATTTTATTTTCTTTTAAATTATAAATCAGACTCTGCGCGTTTAATTATTAACGAATAACGATCGATTCTAAAATTGAGAAAACTTCACAACAATGCCACAAAAAAAACACAAAAGAATAAATCATCATGTTCCTTGGCAAACAATAATTAAAATCTGCTCAATAATTCATACCCAATTCTTGGTACGTGATGTGTAGGCAGTAAAAAAATACATCGTTGTTCGTTGTATAGCGAGTGCCTACGAGATCTCTACGGGACAGGGTACTACGAGGCTTGCTGTAGCCATTGAAAGCTACAACTTATTGTTATTTTCCCTTACGTGAGCGATCTATTGAAAAGTCAACCTTCGCAAACATGCGGGACGTTAGATGGAACCTAACCCTGAAATGAATAAAAAAAAAGTTTTTTTTTGTTCTTTTCTAATCATTTTTTTCTTAGAACAGATGTTGTGTGAAATATGAGTGGCTGTGTTATCTATTTGATTCTTTACGGCTTTGAATCTAAGCAACTCACTAAAATCCAAAACAGCCGTGTTATGGTCTCTTTTTATCAACAACAGGTACTTTTATAGAATAATTGGACGGTTTGACTTAGTGAAGAGATATTTTTTTTCACAGAACGCATGTTTCAGTAATAGTAAAAAAATGACGTTATAAGCGTGAAAAAAAAGAGAAAAATTGACATAAAAAGAACACAAAGAAAGCAATAACACAAAAGAAAAATAATAAGTTGTCAAACATAACACGATATTCAGAAAACCAATGCCATTGGGTAGAGAGGAAAAGTATTTGAAAATACAATTAAGGTGTGATTGTAGCACAATTAGAAGCGTCATTGCAGTTGAACTGAATTGAGTTCTCGTAACTCTACAGGTATCAACTATAATGGATGACTACAAGCACGGGTATATCTACCCGGAACGTAATATATGCATAATTCAAGAATCTCATCATTTTTAAAAGCGCCATAATTAAAAAAAATAATGCATGTTCTAGAGCAGCTATTTTCATACGATACTCGAATATCGAATATCGAATTTGTTTATTTGCTCGTTTTTTGTAGAAAACAAACAGTTAAAATTAATTTATATATTTAAGATAACATTTCATAGGAAAGACGCTAAAGAGGTTTCAGATGAATTGATAAAAAAAATCTAAATCTACACATAATTTCCGTGTATCGAGTACATTTTATTTTTAAAAACCCCAGTCACTTTAGGGTTGCAACTCAAAAATTATGTAAACACTCAGTCTGCGATACCTCGCTTCAATTGACCCCGGGGGAGGACGAGGGCGAAACGTCGGATATTCCCCTGAAAAGAAAAAACCGCCCCCACCGACCCACTCCCCGGGAGCGTATGTGTGGGCGGGGAGTACCCTGGCTGTTTGTTTATCATTCCCCGGCTTATTCGCTCTGAGAATCCAATGCAGTTTTTTTTGACGTGTGTCTGGATTTTATAGTCTTACACAAGCGATTCGCATGATGGGAGTACTTTTGCGATTCATTACATTCTGAGCGTATTTGCTTTAGCTTTCAATGGGTTTTTTTATCAATAATTGATTAACACTTAAAAATACACAGAAAAACACCGTCACACGTATCTTAACATTTATTTAAACAATTGTTTTTAAATATATTAGAATTTCACACCTTGTTCTAACATGAATCACACATCCATGTGCCGGCGGGTACAGCTTAGTGGTCAATGCGTTTGCTTTGCAAGCCAAAGGTAGTGGATTCGATCCCCGACATTTACACCGTATAATTCCAGTGGTAGCCTATTAATTAAAATTGGTGGTAAACGAAAGTCGTCCCGTGAAGATCATCCATTCATAGTAAATTCCTGCAATAATAAGGATGATGCGTGAATCTCGGGCTGTAGTCGTAGTATGACATTGGCAGATCAATTATCCAGATGCAGCGCTTAACCATATGCATCATGGTAAGCGTCATAGAATTCCACAGATGAGTCCTCAGAATTACCATCACCATCTGTCAGTGCTTACATAAAAAAAAAAACGTAACCCAAGTGTTCTATTATATAAAGCATTTATTTTCAATTTTGTATTATACGGCTGCCTTGGATTTTTGTGAGGTATTATGATTCGCAGTCATATAGAAAATGATTATGATAATACAGGCAATGTAAAGCTATGAGTTTCAGATATTATGCATAGAAAAAAAAACATCGAAAAATCAGGCTTATTTAGATATAAAAAAAAAATATTTTAGTACTCTTTTGTATGTGATTACATATAAAAAAAAATACATCAAAAAGTTACGCATTAATCATTTGATTAATAATATAAATACGTAGAAATTATTATTTCAGTCGTATTTCCTGAAAAAAGTATTATTTCACAAAAGTAATAATCCATTATACGTGTCATAGTAATTATTTCCGGCGTTATTTGATTATTTGTACTACCATCGCTGAACGCGGCGTTCCTTAATGGATTTCAGGTATCAGTGAGTATTAAATTATACCAGACCGAATGTACTGAAAGCTTTTTGCAGCCGAAGTTTTTCAGATGGATTTCTGAAAATAAAAAAAAACAGACAAATCCGTATCCATCCTTCCATCATGCGAAATGCAAACAACGTATCAATAAACGTACATATTTCAAAAATATAATTCAATGCTTTACGTGCTGTTTTATCAAACTTTAATGTAATATTTTAACATCCTCTTCTCTTTAAAAAAAGGTAGTTATTCAGTCACGTGGTGGCAGCATGAGGAGCAGATTAATAAAACATAGACTTTTTCTGAAGCACATTGACATATTATACATATTTCGATAACTTTACAAACTTCCGGTCCAGGCGCAATGGTCATAATGCGACCTTCTCGGCCGTCGACACTCAATTAACTGCCGGGCGGCGCCGTGGTCTGTCACACAGCGCTGCCAGTAGCGATCTATGTAATTAGTCCTCCTAATGACATTACAAAATGACGACACATACATGTACAACAAGCGAACTGAAATAAGAGACGAAAGATTATATATCAAGGTTTTCGGTACTAGTCAGCAACGGCTATATCATGCTGATGTCAAAACGTAAATGAATAGAAAAAAAAGAGCATTTGGTGATCCTTTTGCGTATAAATATAATTTAGTTATTATCTTTCTGTACGCATTTACCTATTATCTCCAACGATCAACCTGTCTCTTTAGGTTTTCCAGGTACATCGGGAAGCATCCCGCATTATCCGGATAGATGCGGAGAGGCACAGAGAGACAGAAAGAGAGAGGGAGAGAGGAGGGCATAAATAAAAAAGCCATTCCCATCTCATATCATTATTCAAATTTCACGAGGTATTCTCTTTTTCTCGGCCGGAGGAGTGTATCTGCAATAAAATTCTCGAATGTATCGCAAGCGCACTGCGCCAACACCATACAACATATCTTATTTATATTTTTAACATTTACTACAATGTTATTTTATGTTATTTTTTCCTTTACCAACAAATCAATCAATTCAACTAACGACACGCTTTGAACTTAATGCAGATCACTGTATACATCTCGTACGAGTCTCCTTTCCTTTCAATCCTCAGCCAGCTTTGCCGGCGGGTATAGCTCAACGGTCAAAGCGTTTGCTTTTCGAGCCAAAAGTCATGGGTTCACTCTTTGACAGAGATTTAAAAAAAAAATGCGATTTCTGAGCTTTAAAACACCCCCGGTTAGTGTGAATTTAATCCCTCACCAGTAAAATGCCAGTCATAGCCTATTAATTTAAAATTGGTGGTAGACGAAAGTCATCCCGTGAAGACCACCCATTCATAGTAAATTCCTGTAATAATAAGGATTATGCGTGAATCTACGGCTGAAGTCTATGACGTTGGTGGATCAACACTCCACATGCAGCGCTTAGCCATATGCATCATGGTAAGCATCATAGAATTTCACAAATGAGACTTCAGAATTACTATCACCATCTATCGGTATTCACCTTTACGTGTTTACATAAAAAATAAAGAAAAGCTTTTGTATCCATGTCGTCTTGTAATTTTTATTATATCATCAATATAGTGTGTAAAAAAACGACCGACAATCGAATATTTAAAAAAAATGTTGTTCTTACGGAACGCCATCGGCACACACCTCCTTCACCACCCACTCCACCCCATCGCTAAATAGACGTGGCGCGTTTTAAAGCCGCCCACATCCATAGAATTGATATACCGGAGCCGGAGATGCCGGTATTGCGTATTAATTATTAATGCAGCGCCCGGCCGCGGTCTGCTGGGGGCGGGGACCGTAGTTTCGCCGCAGGGAGATTTTTCGCGATTTCTATGCCTGGGGAGACGATCTGCAATACGGCCGTTGGGATGCAAAAAGAGGCGTAAAGGAAGCGAGAGTTTTCAGTGATGTCAGACTAAATATGCTCCAGATATTTGCGAAATTATTTCCAAATAGGCAATACGAGTCAATTAAGAATCAAGTATATAAAGCCGGTCTCGCTTCTAAAAAACTAGGTGTATTTATATAGATCACTGAGATATTCCAATGATAAACAATTTCTTCTTCTATATAAAGGACAAATCTGACCTATCCTTGAATACGGCAGTCACCTTTGGATTGGAGCCCCAAAATACCTTCTAAACTTAATTGACTCAGTTCAAAGAAAAGCAATTCGTTTGATAAACAATGACCACGTTATTACCACGGTTATTACTGCTCTTTGGAACTTCAAGAACTAGTTCCTCCTGCACCCACCCACAACCGACAAACTCGTCTTGCACTTGCCGAACATCCATACACGGTTAATGTGTGTCGACCAAGAACTGGCAGTTTCCAAAGTTCCTTCCTTAATGCCACCGGTAAGCTATGGAATGCTCTTCCGGCGTCTATGTTTCCTTCTTCCTACAATCTGGATCTCTTCAAGAAACAGAAAAATATACACTTGCAATCTCCCTAACCCACACACAAACACGAATACAACACACCTTTCCTGCATGCAGCGTCCAGCCTCCCTGGCTGAGCGTCATAGAATACACTGGTCTTGACCGGGTGTGCGCTCCTGCATGCCTTTTCATAAAATAAAATAAAAACTATCATGGATGGCATTTGGAAAAGAAAGTAATTTTGTAAATTATAATTTCAAATTCATTTTAATAAAGAAATTAATAAATCACAAATATTTAGTTTTGAAGAAGGCGGATTGATGATGATGGAGACTCATGTGGGAGGTACGTTAAACAGTGAAAGGACATACGAGGGTTATCCGATATAACGGGTCCGCCAAATAACTTTTTTTTTTTGAAAATGGGGCGCAAAACATCGAGTGTAGCTTCGGCTGTGTGGCACGTAGCGCCGTGCTGTTGAAACCAAATGATGCCAATATCCTCTTCTTCAATTTTTGTGAACAAAAATGGCCCGATAACGATCGCCATTGACTGTAACGGACACTCCTTGCTCATTTTCGAAGAAAAATGGCCTGATTTTCAAAGTAATGTCGCAATATTTCCCAGCGTTGTTCAAGCGTATACACAACCATATTCGTTCAGCGGAAGGATAAAACTAATTATTTGTTAAATCAGACATGAGCTAAGTGTTACCATTCACGAAATAATCACACGCATAAATATAATCAAGGTGCTTCTGAAAGAAAGTCTTTGTTTGCTGACCTGCTCCTCATCGTGCACTCACGCGACGGAATCACACCCCTTTTGATAGAGAGGAGGATGTTAGTATTTATTTAGTTTTTTATGGTACGTGTATTAATCGCTTATGGAAGGTGTTCGTATAAGAGTTTTAACATATTTTAAGTGAATTTTTCGCGTTTTTTATATCTGCAGGTATGCAAGCTTAACATTTTACCATTTGGCCATAATCCTCAGTAGAGTGGGCTTAAGAGGGCAAAAGGGGTCGTAATGGGAGAGTTAGGGGGGCGTTTCTGCGCCGCAGGGAGAATTTTCGCGATTTCTATACCTGAGGGGGCGGTCTGCCTAATTTAAGTTTGAACTTTGAAAAAATTGCGAGCTCAATGGACCGCCTGGTTATTCAAAATATTTGACGTGAATTAAACAGAGTATACACCAACAACTATTATACGCTAGATATGGGTATATTACATCATTTATGAGAACAGGTAACGTGTTCTGTGTTGTTGTGTTTGGGAATCTCTGCCATTTTTCGGTAGGACCTTTCTGAACTGATGCTTAGGTATGATAGTCTCATGTTCTTGAACTACATCAGAGATAACGTGGACATAACGCGCGCAATTCACGTGGCTGATATAGAATAGATTCTTATTTATATTTAGTTTTGTACTCTTCGTATGGTGTAATTTTTTGTGAAATTTACAATGTATTACAAGATTGTTTCTTAATTTAAATAAATTTAAAAAACAACGATTCAGTATTTGAAAAATTGTAATCTTTTATTCAACCATATGGGCTAGCTTAGAGAAATACTATTTATTTTAATTTTTTGTTCAATACTAGCATACCGTCAGCCACCGTTGTCCATGCCTTATCCCAAGAAATATCTACATCCGGAGATCTACAATGTCCCAACGCAATGTTCGCTGTGTGGACTGATAGGCGGGACTCCCGGCTTGAGAGGCACTGGATGCGCCTTCACGTGGCCATCCAGCGGGGATCCGATGCTCCACTCACTGAGCAATAGTTGTTAAAATTGTTAAATGTTTTTTATTACAATGTATTTTCTTTTAATATAATACGTATGAAATTCTAAATGAAAGACTGAATAAATAAAATAATAATTATTGTTTATTAATTAAAATTCAGTGGTTTTATACAATGTCTTACTTGCTTTATTCTTTACATGCTTTTTTATTTACATGCAGGTATATGACAAGATACATAGATGTATATTAATTCATATACGTAACATTTCTTTCATTTCAATACCAGAAACCATCGCACAAAGACTGTACAAGACTCCAGTATGGGTTGTATGGTATTCGGCACGTGCTTTCTCCCCCATACTCCCATGGGAACTCCGCCGATACAATAAAATAAAGGAAGAATAAAGACAATAAATAATAGCGTCATTCTTCAGCGACCCCATATTTCTTATGTCCGATCCCTACTTCTATCCCCAGCTGACAAAGGCCTTTATTACAAAATACCATGTGATTAAAAACTTATAATTATATATTTTGTCTAATTTAAGCGACTCAAGATTACGGAATCGTCATCAGGATGCGTGATGGATGGATGAAGAGCAGGTCGCCAAAGCAAATAATTCATCCAAAAAGAAATTTATTTACCGTTATAAAAAATAAAAATAGATCTCTCTTCTGCCCGGGACACAAGAAAAGTTATATTTACTTGAATGCGCCCGGGCAGAGAGTGAGATAGCTGGCTGCACTGCGCCGAAATTAACCTAGCGGCCTTCTATGAGACTAGCCGCCCCACATGAGATGAAGCGACTGTCAAACCTTCATAGACAAAATGGCGCATGCAAGTGCCGCGTCTTATAACTACTTTAATCTAAAACATAGACGAACAATTTTATATGTGAGTGTCAGACGAGCGAACATAAATAAGAGACAAAATATTGCATATCATGCAAGATAAGTTTTTTTTTAATTTATTTAATAAAATCTAAGCTCTATGCATGCCCTCGGTAGGGTTGACCACCCCCTTGTGGACAAAACAAATATTTTCAGGCTTCGGGAGCGTCGGGATTATCATCTAATCTCTTGAAAAAAGCTGATTATTTAACACCCAAATATTTCTCTGGTACTACAGTCGCAGTATATACTAGTTCGCGGGATCTTGCCTTAGAGGTTCCTTGGAACCATCTATGTTTCCATGTGGATCTCCGGGTATACAGGTGTTCTGAGAGGAGGCATACACAATATGAGGTTACAAAACTGTAAAACGATCATTAGTGGTGTCTACATGCACCAAATATGGAGCAGATATGGTAAAAAATAGATATTATTTTCAATTTTATTTATTTTATTTTTTTTCAGAAACATTACAAATATTATTTAATACGATCCTGAAATAAGATATAATACCAAAAATATATAAATATAGGTATTTATGATTATTAACAACAATTATTAAAAACTCCCGAAGCTCGCTAAACAGAAGACTCCACGAAATTACGTTGATAAAGAAATTCGTGGAGCTCATGTCGAAACTGGGCTTCTCTCAAGTGGAATACAGTCGATTCCGCTTAATTGGGACACATTGGGACTTGGGCATTTTGTCCCAATTAAGCGGCTGTCCCAATTAAGCGAATTTAACCTTTTTTTTAAATTAATTTTTTTGGTTTTAGCAACTAAGGCCATTAGGTCAAGTGTAGTCTGTCTTTTGCTTTTGTAACATTTCACTTCTACAAAATCAGCACAGATATTCAGTGCGGATGTAGGGCTCCCTTCATTTCCTTCTTGCATAAAATAACGCAGGTGACTCATCATCATCATCGTCATCTTCGTCTAACTTTTCATATTTTGATTTAATACCTTCTACAATTGAATCCTCACATTATCATCGTAACACGATAAATTGTTATCTATTCTTGAAAATTCTTCACAGTTTATAATATAAACTTGCAACATATCCTGATTTTCTTCATTGCTTAAAATTTACTGTCTCAATTAAGCGGCATGTTGTCCCAATTAAACATTAATTTTACTATTGGTTTCTTGGTTTGGTTTCTGTTCTTTGAGAATTGTCCCAAATAAGCGGCTGTCCCAATTAAGCGGTGTCTCAATTAAGCGGAATCGACTGTATGTCAATATTCGAGGCGATATGGTTGAACAGTTTTTTTACTTTAATATAGTCGGTAATAAAGCCCCACAGGAAGCCAAGTGGCCCTTGTGCGGGATTACTCAATGTCTATCGGCGATCGGGCGGCACATTATGCCGCCCATATGGACCACCCCGGGTCACGTGTGCCGCCCACTCGTCCCTCTGGTGGGCGGGGATGGACCATTTGTGATGAGAGACGTCTTGATGACAGAAATAATCAATTTACAAGCCATGAAAACAAACAAATATATATTTCAGTATTTGATGAAATCGATTGTAAAAGATAAACATGTTCAATATTGAAAAACATATGGATATCATAATCATCATCGTCGCCATCAACAGCGAACTGACTGAATGTGACTGCGGCGTGGAGCAGACCCTGTCACACCTTCTGGAGTGCGCTGTGTCCGAGTAGCTGCACCCAGGAAGACCTGATGATGGCCGGGAGTAACGCCATCGACGTCGCCCACTTCTGGGCAGACGGGTCTGACCCTGTTGTTTCCGACACGATTATATATATATATATCGTCATTCTATATACGCTCTTTTAAATTGAGCATATGACGTCACGAGCTGCCATCATAAAGCTTTGTCAGCCGCTATGATCCTCGCCTCATAACATGCTATGCATCCCAGAACTTTATCGAGTACATTCTATATATAGTTTGCGATTAACTTTAAGATTTTTTTATTTATTTTTATGTAAACACATACAGCAGAATACCACCACATGGTGATAGTAATTCTGGGGTCTCATCTGTGGAATTCTATGACGCTTACCATGGTGCATATGGCTAAGCGCTGCATGTGGACTGTTGGTCCACCAACGTCATAGACTACAGCCCAAGGTTCACGCATCATCCTTTATTATTACTGAAATTTACTATGATAGGGTTGGTCTTCACGGGACGACCTCTATCTATCACTAATTTTGATTAATAGGCTATGACTGGTATTTTATGGGTGAGGGTTTTTTAGGGCAAATTTAGACAAACCATCTAGAGCTCATAAATCGATTCAAAATAAATTTTAAAAATTACCTCCTTCGGGGATCGAACCCACGACCTATGGCTTGCAAAGCTAATGCTTTGACCATTGAACCATACCCACCGGTAAATTTAAAATTCAGTCACCTAATAAATGACTTCCATTATATAATAATGACTAATAATAATCGGATTCGTTAGTCACGTAAATAGCAGTCAGCTAATTGCTTTCGTGGATATTGGCGTCGGATCGGAATGATTTTAATGATTTTAATCACCGGGCTTACTACGTAATGAAAGCAGTGGCGTATCAAAAAAGTAATTAGGGGTATTCCAAGAAAATATTTATTCGCTTCGCTTAGTAAATTACGGCGCACTTACATACTATTACGTTTTTCTTACATATCTGAAACACATATTCACTACGGATTTCCGCATTACAGTTCTCTCAGCTGCCACTGTCTATGCCTTTTCATATTGCTCAATGTACAAACCGTTTGCATTGCAAGCCAAAGGTCGTAGGTTCGATCCCCGACGGAGATTAAAAAAAAAGGATTTTTAATCCGATTTTTATGCTCTAAAATACCCCCGGTTGGTGTTAATTTGATCTCTCACCCTTAGAATGTCAGTTATAGCCTATTAATAAAAATTGGTTGTAGACAAAAGTCATTCCGTGAAGACTACCCTTTCATAGTAAATTCCTGTAATAATAAGGATAATACGTGAATCTCGGGCTGTAGCAAAAAATGTAAAAATGGTAAGCGTCATGGAATTCAGAGATGAAAAACTTCAGAATCTGTATTTACTATCTGTCCGTATTCTCCTGTATGTGCTTACATTTTAAAAAATGTAATGTTTATGAAAATTTAAAATAAATTAATCAAATTAAAGTCCAGTTACGTAGACAATTCGTTGTTTATAAGAGTTCCACTTGATGTTTCTATCGGTGACCTTTTCTAGTGACGCAAAGTGTTTGTAGACCATTTGTCGTAAAATGGGGGTGCTTAGTCTTCAGGTACGCTGCTGACATAAGGCTTCTACGGACGATAATCAATCTGCGCGTCGCGGCGCTCGTCACACGTGACGGGCTAGACCGGATAACGCGCAATTAGATAATTAAATATTTTTTAAATGCCACCGAGCTACGAACAGAGTGTAATCAATTATAATCGCACACACCATACATTCCTATTCCGCCTTAAATTTGGAAGCACATATGGCCACCACAAAATTACTTTTTTTTTCGAAGTACACGTCAAGGCACCAAGACATGCTCTACGACCTCAATGAAGCGTCGAACAAAATTGGTCTGAAAATGAACATGGATAAAACAAAAGGCATGATTAAAAGTCAAATTTCACAGACCTTCGATCCTATTTCCATTGGAGGAACAGAAATAGAGGTTGTAAACGACTATACCTATCTGGGACAAGTAATACAACTAGGGCGAAAAATAACTTCTCAAAATAAATCGACAGGCGCATACAACTGGGATGGGCAGCATTTGGTAAACTAATGTACATTTTTAAAGCGAAAATTCCGCAATGCCTTAAAACTAAGGCGTTTAACCAATGCATCCTCCCTGTATTAACTTATGGCGCAGAGACGTGGAATCTGACAGCAAGTCTTACCCATAAAATAAAAGTCACCCAGCGTGCTATGGAGAGATCCATGCTCGGAGTGTCGCTAAAAGATAGAATCCGAAACGAGGAAATATGCAGAAGAACTCAAGTAGTGGATGCTACCCAACGAATAGGCACACTCAAGCGGCAATGGGCAGGACATATCTGTCGAAGAGACGACGGTCGATGGGGAAAAAAAGTATTGGAATGGCGCCCAAGAACTGGCAAACGAAGCATTGGCCGACCCCCTACAAGATGGACTGACGATATAAGAAGAATAGCGGGAGTGACCTGGATGCGGAAGGCGGAGGATCGAAGAGGACGGAGACTCTTGCGGGAGGCCTACGTTCAACAGTGGACGGACACAGGCTGATTATGATGACACGTCAAGGTAGCGTCAGGTTTTTTTTATCATACATACAACATTTAAAAAATCTTTTCTCGAGTGTGGTAGACGTTTTTAAGCGTTTATTTCAATATGCTATAAGTACACATTGTGTAAAGTTTCCGAAGGGTTTTGAGGATAACAAGAACCCTGGGCAGAAATAACTTGACCTCGCTGACACTAAGAAGAAGAACAAGTAATAAGGTCATTACTTTATATTGTAACTTTATTTTTTACATCGATTCCAGGTCAATATTGTGACCCCTAGCGTGCACGCCAACACTTCACCCTAATTTCACAACACCTTGTAAATCAACGAATAACTAAAACTGCTGAATTCCAGGCCACCTATCCTGAAGGTGATCAAAATTCATATATGTTCCTAGGTAGACCTTCGAGAGCAGGAGTGTCTTAAATCAATGGCATGGACATAGTCATTTAACAGAACTGTGAGTCGGAAATTTATAGAGATTATAAGTTACAGAATGAAACCGAATATACTGTAGTATGGAAGGCTGCTTTGTCCGCTCTTTCAACTCGTCATTCTTTACAAAGTCCAAGTATCGTACTATCAGTACTCTACACAATCATTTGCTCTCAAATCTCATTTTACGGCTGCATTGGCTTCTTGGTGAGATTCCAAAATTCACAGCCATAAAAAGTAGAATAGGGCGGTACATGCGCTGTAGAGTCGGCACTCGGAGTTGGTAGTTCGCATATAGATAAAGGACGCCCCTGCGTTCTTAACGCGGGAAGTGAGCTCTTTATGCAGGTCACCATTCTCAGTGACCTGTACTCCGAGATATAAATTATACGTATTTGCATTTAATTTCAAGCCGTGACAAATCACACTCATTCACAGACTGCAGAATCATTACTTTAAAATACCATCATTTTGCTGAAGGCATAAAGTTAGTATTTTATAAAATGTATGTTAAACTAGTTTTTTGTTCGGGATTCTAACATATAAATTTAGTTTCTCCCACTACTGACTGGTATGTGGAAGGGAGGGAATCCCCCACCACTCCACTGCCCACCTCTCTGTGTTATCGCTTGTCCAGAAGTAGTTTTGCAGCATACGCTTTATTGGCTCATTCTTTCTAGCAGACATACATCTTGCACTCAGTACACCTCAAACTGTGAGGAAATTTTATTTATTCCGTTTCCATTTTATAATTGGGGCAAATTTTTCAACGTTAGTTTGTGTAAGTCCAATATTGAACGCTGGCCTATCGCGTGAATCTCCATTTTCTAAAATCATCCGTCTTTCACATCTAGGCTACAATGTCCATCTTCAGCATAAAAAAATCTTTTAGGGGGTCATCCAGCGATTCGTTTTCCAGTTTTTGGACGCCACCCTAGCATCTTTCTTCGCCATTGATCATTATATTTTTGACAGATATGTCACAATGCCACTTTACTATACCTATTCGGTAGTCTCCACTACTTGAGCTTTTCTTCGGATATTCTCGTTTCGAATCGTATCTTTTAGAGACACTCCTCTCATTGTTCTCTCCATGGCACGCTGAGTGACTTTTTTTTGTGTAATTCATGCTGTTAGAATCTGCGTCTCTACGCCATAAGTTGATACTGCGAGAATGCATTGGTTAACCGCTTTAATTTTAAGGCATCGCGAAATTTTCGCTTTAAAAATGTACTTAATTATTATTATTATATTAGTATTTGTATTGCGCTCTTTTATGACCGAATGATCATTCCAAAAGCGCTTCTTTGCCTCTCTGAGTAAAAAGGTGGGTCTTGAGTCTGCTTCTGAAGGATGCCTCCGCTTTAAGAGAACTTATGCTTTCCGGTAGTGAGTTCCAGGCCATTTAAGTTTTTCTAAATGCTACCCATCCCAATTGCACACGCTTGTCGATCGAATGGAATATTTTTTTTTATAAATCTGATTGAAAATATGTTAGATATTGAATTTTTGTTTGGGAAAGTATAAACGTTTGATATTGCTTGGCTCGCGATGGCGTGCGCCGGCAGCGTTGATAAAACGCCTCGGAGACTGTCCATATGTGCCGGGATTCCCAATGCAATCAATAGCGGCCCTGGCGTGCGACCCCGCGAGCCAGAACTCCCACAACCATGCACTACTCTCCCCTATACCACCCACTGTACTACCCTCCTCACTACTACTACCAATGTCTTAACATGACTCGAACTAGGAGCTTAATGATTCATTCAAAAACTACTTTTAAAATAAATGTATGAAACTTAATCTATTTAAAAAAAAATCCAATATATTATAAAGGGCAATCACTTTTGAAGACTAATTTATATCCTTTTTGTGTTTTTTTTTAGGGAAAGGATTGATGAAAATTGATTTGTTCTTAAAGCTATTTTTATTTATTAAATGAACTACATTATCAATTTTAACGTTGATCAAAACGTTACCTATTTTGATAATAATCAAATACGAAACAAAGCAATAAGCAAAAATATTATTTTTCACCATGTCCGGAACATTTATTCACTACAAATTTCCGCAACTTAGTTATATCAGCAGCCACCGTCCATTCCTTGTTATAGGATATATCTGCATCTAAAAGTACAATTGGCAACATACGAGTATATGATACCCGCAACCTTCAGAGCAGAATTCCGAGTGCTTGGAGTAGGGCTTATAAAGTGTTTTGTTAGTCGAATTTTAGAAGACTTCTTCTTTTTCTCAGTGTCAGCGACGTCAAACTATTTTTGCCCAGTATCCGGCAACATCGATATCCCGTGGGATGCCTAGCATTAGGTCTTGAGGTGTGCAGCTTGTTAGCACATGGAGCAGGATCTTAGGTGTGAGGCGGTCTGCAGGTCTCCACAGTCACACAATGATGACTCTCCCTGGCGAGACATTCCCCACCGCTCGAAGTTGTCCTTTTTCATACCAATTCCGGTTCTTAATCTGTTCACGGGATTTCCAGGTCCGCCAGTCAAGGTTCTTGCCAGTTGGGAGGCCTTCCTTTGGAGTAATGAAATACTCCGATGCGACTTGTTGCCAGAGCTTGAGTTTCTCATTGTCAGAGCCGGATGTAAGAGGTTGTGTGGATCTCAGAAATCTGCTTCGCGACTTCAGTATGGGTGTTGGGGGTATCTGATTATACAAGCAGTGGGACGGTTGGTTGATTGCGTTATGCATTTCTTCGGTGCATATGATTTTGCGTCTTATGTTTGGTGGTGCGATACCAGCCAAGGGGTACGATACCGGCCAATTTTTTTAAAAGTAAATCTGATGATTAGCCTGATGCTCCCGGGGCTTAGTAAAAATAAATTGTATATTAAGTAAAATAAGCTACTATTTTATGTATTAGGGTCTTATTTACCTTCTTATTGTACTGTTTGGATAGTGTAATGTTCGATGCGCCGCCCCTGGAGAGGATAAGGAGAAAATACACCGCTAAAGTGTAATAATTGTGTATAAATATTTATTTTCGGAATTTGGTATTCAATTGGGTCGCCACCCGATTATCAGCCCGACTGCTTTTGGAAACAGTGACGACGCATGGAGTAATATAAATTGATATCAGCTTGATATAACTATTTTACGCATGAGCCGAAAAGTCTCGAAAAACGATCTCTCGTCTCTTATTTTTGTTCGCTCCATTGACATACACACCTAATAATGCTAGTTTTAATTATATAAAAGGCGTTTACATCCGTCATTTTATTTGTTATGACAGTTGCTCAATTTACTGTTGGTGCAACTGTCATTTTTAATTTGTTTTTTTGCCGTGATTATCTTGGCGGCGTTGGATGTCGCAGTGTTCCGGTAGTCGCCAGTTAACTCTCGTCCGGCCGGCATAACGCCATACCGGTCGGACGAGGAAATCAAGTCTTTATTAAAAATAAATGTGAATTGTGCTTCAAAAACAAGTTCTTTGTGTTGTTAATCTGGTCTGCATCCTTCCTCCAACCAGCCACGTGACGAACCTGCCTCTTGACGTCTTTTTAAAGACAGGGGGATGTCACAATTTAAAAATATCACGTTTCAGTTTAAAAAATCATTTTTAAATAAACTTAAGTCGACAGTTGAACCAACATGTTATAGAGGAATTGTGAAAACAAATGAAATGGCGTATACAAACGCCGTGTGATATACATAAAATTAAGACTAACATTAATATTAGATGTGCATGTCAGGCGAGCGAACAAAAATAAGAGACAAAAGATCGTTCTTCTAGGTTTTTCGACGTCAGCCTTAAAGAGCTTCTTCTTCGTAGTAACAATCCGGTGGGTGTGTTTGCAGCAACAGAATATTGTATCTCGATCTCCATTCCTCTTGGTCCTCCGCAACCCTCTTCAGCTCAGCATAAGAGCTACAATTCGTGTCCTCGAACACTTGCTGCAAATACTAGGGTGCCCTCTACAGATTCTACCCTCAACCATCCCCTCCACAATGTCGTGAAGAAGACCGATGTGACCGATCCATCGGGCTCGCCTCTCTGAGATGGTTCTTATTAGGTGCCTATCTTCCTTGATTATCCTGAGAACCTCATTGTTCGTGACGTGGTCTCTCCAGAAAATTCCGAGAATTCTTCTGTATGACCACATCTCAAAGGCAAAAAAAAGAGCTATATCAAGCTAAAATCAATGGTTACTTTTAAAAACTTTTGGACGTCACTGGTCTAAGGTATAAGAAAGAGGGTAGTTTTCTCGTTGTGGGGTTTTGAATTCCCTCTGAAAATTCCTTCCCCGGTAAACACCGCGTATCTATGCATTGGCGCAATATCAGCGTTCAGTCGAGCGGCTTGATCCTCAAACAACGCGGTATGATCCTCAAACAACGCGGTATGATCCTCAAACAACGCGGAAATACTCGTAAAACGTAGTTAGCTGGATTAGAGCTGATATAAATATTAAGCAGTTTCTTTAATTATTAAAAGCACTCACAGAAGCGTACTTGCAGAGGGATTTGTCTGCGTTCGTGTAGATATAAAAGAGATTTTTTCCATATATGTTCCATAATTGGAACATATTGACGATTTATAATTAATACATTTTTTTTCCTTCAATGACATTACAAAATATATTACATTTTAATTCGTTATTGAAGTACGAACGTAAGTGTGACGATGTAAATGTATGATCTCACACTCAGAACAAGTGTCGGATACATATGCAAATAGATTTGTGACAACAATAACCATGTCATAAGTATATCACGGTTGACACACAAATAACACGGCATTATTGTCACAAAATTGGCATCCTCTTCTCCATGTTTGTTATCGAATTGCGTGGTTTCAGGATGCACGAGCAGATCACAAAGCAAAACAACTTATTTTTGAAGCACAATTCTCATTTATTTTGAATAAAGACTTGATTTCCTCGTTCGGCCGTACGTGCCGTTGCGCCGGGCTGGATGAGAGTTAACCGGCGACCGAGCGCGTTCGTAATGGGCTGTCGCCCAGCGCTGCAAGTGACGATCTACCAAATCAATAGCGCACCAATTACAGCATATGGCGACACATAAATGTACGAAAAGCAAACAGAAATAAGAGACGAAAGATTGTATTACGAGGTTTTTAGTACCAGTCAGCAAGGGCTAAAACATCTTGATATATGGACACCGCCGTTTCACTGTTCTGTAAGCACTGATTTTCTATGTCTTGTCCCAAAATACCTGTATAGGCAGATGTCCAAATGGGTTCATAGATTTCTGAAAGCCTCCAAGGCTAGACACTGCAAACTTGCTTAGATAGACTATGACTTTTAGTATCAGAGAAATATTTGGGTGTTCAATGATGAGCGTTTTTTTTTAAGGAGATCGTATGGTGAGTCAGTCACTCTAGAAGCCTGAATGTTATTTTTGTCCTTAAGGGGTGGGTCTATCCTACGGATGCATGCTTACAGCTTAGATTTGTTAATTATTATTTTTTTAATTAAGATTTTTTTGGGTTTTGAACCGACGGCATCTGAATGAGAAACCCTTTACAACTAGACTATGCCACCTGGTAAAACACTTAGTCTAACGATAACATGCGAAATAAAAAAATAAAAATTCATATGTCGATGGAATTGGTTTCCTAGATGTCTGCGATTTTAACAATTGTTTTTCGTTTTGTTTTTATATGTTTGTTTAGGCGTCTCAATGACAAACAAACGCTTCTACCACTGGATATTACTGCCCGGCGATAAAATTTGATTTGGTTAATATTGTTAATAAATTCCAAGATCTGATTTGACATCCCCCGTCTTTAAAAATAACGACAAGTCGTGGGCTTGTCAGGATGCAGGAGCAGATTAACAGCACAAAGAACTTGTTTTTTGAAGCACAATACGCATTTATTTTTATTAAAGACTTTTCATCCGACCGGTATGGCGTTCGCCGGCCGGACGAAAAGTTAACTGACAACTGCCGGAACACTGTGTCAAGACAATCGCCGTAAAAAGGCAAATTTAAGGTTACAGTTGCACCAACATGAAATGGAGCAACTATCATAACAAATAAAATGGCGTATGCAAACACCGTGTAATTTTATATAATTAAAACTTACATTATTAGATGTGCATGTCACGCGAGCGAACAAAAATAAGAGAAAAAATATCGTTTTTCGAGGCTTTACGGCATCATCCTAAAAGAACTACATCAAACTTATATCAGATTAAAATTATCAACATATATTACCTACATATCACCTTAATTAACGCGCATCACCTTGTATTTAACCTCTAATGCACACGCCATTGTGTTCATCCATCCCATAGATAAATCTACCATCTTAAGCGTCGCATAATATCCGCCACCTTTAATACCGAGTTCAATACACCCCCCATGAAAGACGGACCCCACATCATCGTACACACTCTCATTGTGTTCGGCTTCCTATGGCGCACAGCTACTCAGTCCAAAACGCTAATTTTCCATACATGATCGCCATAACTTAGCGTCTTCATCGGGGCTTCCTTTCACCGGAGGGTCTCGTGGGTCCGAACCTCGGTCTATTAATCTTTCCCTTCGGGGTCAATTCCTCCCTTTCTGAAGACGCTAATGGTACGCCCACTGTATTGTTGGACGTAATGGATTGAATGATGGATACCTTAAATGTTAGACATGTGTTTTAGAGGCTTCATTGAAGAGTGCTGCTTCCTTACATGGAAATATACAAAGCCTAAACATTATATAAGTAATTAAATATACACATACTATAATGCAACAAATTTTGTATACGCATCAGTTCAGAAAAAATATCGGCAGAGGCGGAATGCGAACCAGCGAACCTTGGAACCAACCATTTGTCCAAATTCATTACTCTTGACCGCTCGACCATCATCTGCCCGAACTGCTGTACGGAATATGATGCATTTATACCATTGTTTATCATATAACGATAGATGTCTCTATAGTATATATTCAGAGTGTGTATATTATTATTTTTTATTATTCACTCAGTCTACATTTATTCACAAGTTTTAATATTATTACTTTCCAACAGTCTATTAATTTAAGTAAGTACCACTCGGATCTCGAACCGAACTAATACAACAAATAAAGTAATATTCTAATAAATATTTAAAAATCCACCTTAGCATTAATGGAAAGTTAACAAGCATTATATTAAGAAACTTTAAGTACATTACACGTATTGTTTTACAGCCTCCAAAATGAAATCACGTCAATATCATTATCAGCAGTTCCTAAAGTCATAATAATAAGAAAATTCTTAACCATCAATTACTTTTAACGTATTGCCCGATATTCAATATGTTTCCAATAAATTCGCTCTGCTCAACTGTCCGTCTACAGATAAAACTTTTCTGTTCCCTTTCACTTTTTTACTTTTACATTAATTAACTGTTTCGTATTTATGTTTAGTTTAAAGTTGTCCTGATGATGGTGAGATGTCACCGAAACCGGTAGACAAATAAATATAGTAAATCTCAAAGCTCTTTTACAAAGGTTATAATTATACTGTTGACTCAGTTTAAAGAAGAGCAATTCATTTGATAAGCAATGACACTCATACGTCTAAGTTGCAATCAATGGAACACAGGCGTAAGATTGGTTCACTTAGTCTTTTCTACCGTTATTACCATGGTCACTGCTCATCGGAACTTAAAGTACTTATTCCTCGTGCACCTACCCACAACCGATAAAGTCGTCTTACACTTGCCGAACATCCATACACGGTTAATGTGTGTCGACCAAGTACTGACAGTTTCCAAAGCTCCTTCTTTAATGCCAACTGTAAGCTATGGAATGCTCTTCCAGCGTCTGTGTTTCCTCCTTCCTACAATCTGGATGTCATCAAGAAACATATAAATATACACTTGCAATCTCTTCAACCCACACACAAACACGAACGAAACACACGTTTCCTGCATGCATCGTCCAGCCTCCCTGGCTGAGCGTCATAGAGTGTACTGCTCTTGACCTGCTGTGCTCTCCTGCATGCGATTAAATAAAATAAAACATTAATCTATTTTACTTATTTTACCCAAAATTGACAGGTGATAACTTTAACATTACCAAATTACTATACTAAAGACCTTATTTTTCTCTTAGGCCTGGTAAATTTCGTCTTAAGAAGCATTTTAATACATATTATGCCTATTACTTACATTATAAAAATTATAACTCTAAAGTAGCCACTATATTCATGTCTTTGGATATCAAAGATAACCCACACGGTGCGGGCATAAAACTGTACCTAACTCATCTTAAGGCCGCACAAAGCAAACTTGCCCTAAGACGCCCCCCTCGTGTCCCCCCAGCGACCCCTAACACCCCCTCCCGCGGCACTTAATCAATTTTCCCGCCATTATCACCACCCCTTCATCTTTTCGCCCACACGTACGCCCCCTTGACGCCCATACACGCCACCCTCCGCGATGACGTCCACCAGGTTGATAATGACGACGGGATAAGTTATGGGAGCGCCCATTCTCGGTAACGGAGTCCTACAGGTATCTTAACGTGAGCCACCTGAAATTTCAGACTTTTCCACAATGACAAAAAAAGTCAATTTTAGAAAAAAAAAAAAAATGAATTACTACTTTTTTTACTTATTAGAATGATTAATACTTTGTACCTTGTTTTAATATGGATCACAACAATCACGAGATCGTGACTTGTGGCGCTGTGCGACAGCCCATCACGGGCCCGCCAGTCGTGGGCTGACCGTCGGCGAGAGCATATCGTATTGTGGCTTGGCCTGAATGCTGTAACTAGGTCGGGCCATAAGTTTGTAAAGTTTATCGTTAATATATATGTCGAAGTGCTTCTGAAAAAGTCTGTGTGTTATTAATCTGCTACTAATGCTGCCACCACGCGAGTGAATAACGCCTTTTAAAAGAGAGGAGGATGTAAGTATAATAACAACAGCATTATTTGTAGGGAAGTTAGGAAGGGGGGATGGGTTAAGCTTAAGGTTCCTTAAGTTGTTCCTGAACTGATGACTCAGTCCCGAAAAAGACGACATCAGCTGAACGGTGACGTCGGAGCACAAAGGATTCCGGGGCAAATATAACGAACTGATACTTTCAAAATATCCTCTTGAACAGTAGTTAAGAAAAGGGTATGAGAGTTGTGTCGGTTTTCTAAATAGTATTCTTCTATTTTTTTAATTAAATTATTTATTTATTTATTTATTGAACATGTCATTCCATTTAATAAATTTGTATCTATTAAAAAAAATACTACTTTTGTATTGACGATGGCTTACATAATGTAAATATTTAACTATCAGAGTATCACCCATATGCAGAGACACTCATTGACTTAAGGTATCCAACAATACCCGTTTACAGAGACGTTTATAAGATTTGAGGTGAGTCGAGGGCTGGAGCTGAGTAAATAAGCTATTACAGGTTGGTTATCTTAATAAATGTCTCTATACGAGTCTCAAGTTGGTAACCTTAAGCCAAAGAATAACTGCATACAGGTGTCAGGCTCATGTTGACGATGATCTTTTGATTTTTTTTTGTCAAGGATGATATTGAAAATAACAAGAGAAAACGATAGGAAATACCAATTATCGCGTCGTTGAGTTGCTTATTATCTAACCATCCTAATAATTGTACTTTGGACAGGAGTACGCAAGACGAGGACACAAATGAAAGCCTGGCAGTTTTACAGCGGACCGACTGAATGTGACTGCAGCGTGGAGCAGACCCTGTCACACCTTCCGGAGTGTGCGCCGTGTCCGAGTAGCTGCACCCAGGAAGACCTGATAATGGCCAGGAGTAACGCCATCGACGTCGCCCACTTTTGGGCAGACAAGATCTCACCCTATTGTTTCCGACACGATTATATAATATTTGTAAAATTAATAATTTTTTTGAAAGAGATGAAGCTATTGCCATATCCACAAGAGTAAAAGAGACACACCTATGGTGCCGTGCTGGTGTAGTTTTCTGTGTACCGGTGGAGCACCTTGAGTCGCTTATTATCTAACACCAATATACGAGTATAAGACGGCCAGCGACATGCGTCTTAACGCGCGACACGTTGTATCGTTCAACCAAACAATTAATTAGTAATTAAATATACACATACTTTACATCAAATTCTTTATACGCATCAATTCATTCAGAAAAATATCGGCAGAAGCGGGATACGGACCGCGAGCCTCGGAACCACTATCTTTAAATACCACCTAGCCCTCTCGACTATTTTTCTGCCTGAGCTGACACGCGTCAGAAGCTGTATTTATAACATTGTTATCATCGTATAACGATAGATGTCTCTATAGTAAAGGGTCCGCCATCTAACGTTTTTTTTTTCAACTAGTGCTTATTTCGTGAATGGTAACATGTAGCTCATGTCTGATTTGACAAATAATTAGTTTTATCCTTCCGCTGAACGAATATGGTTGTGTATACGCTTGAACAACGCTGAGAAATATTGCGACATTACTTTGAAAATCAGGCCATTTTTCTTCAAAAATGAGCAAGGAGTGGTCGTTACAGTCAATGGCGATCGTTATCGGGCCATTTTTGTTCACAAAAATTGAAGAGGAAGATATTGGCAACATTTGGTTTCAACAAGACGGCGTTACGTGCCACACAGCCGAAGCTACACTCGATGTTTTGCGCCCCATTTTCAAAAAAAAAAAGTTATTTGGCGGACCCTTTATATATTCAGAGTATGTATATTATTATTTTTTACTATTCAAACAGGCAACATTTACTAACAAAAAAACAAAACATCAAAAGTAATTCTGAAGTCTGTGAAATTTTTTGACGCCATGGTGCATATGGCTAAGCGCTGTAATGATCCGCCAACGCCATAAACTACAGCCCGAGATTCACGCATCATCCTTATTATTACAGGAATTTACTATGAATGGTCGTCACGGGACGACATTCATCTACAACAAATTTTAATGAATAGGCTATGACTGGCATTTACGGGTGAGGGATCAAATTTTAGAGCTCAGAAATCGATTGAAAATCTTTTATTTTTTTAATCTCCATCGTGGATCGAACCCACGACCTTTGACTTGCAAAACAAACGCTTTGACCATTGAACTATACCCGCTGGCATATCAAATGTATGTGTGTTTCATTTTTTTCATTTTCAAAGTATTAATTTAAATTAATTACGTTTTTGGGCGTTTATTGAGAACGGTCTTTTCTCACGTGTGCTCGTCCCTAAGCATCCCAGCTTTGCTATCTGCCCGCGGCCTGGACCCTGGACGCAAAGAGAAGAAGAAGAAGTAGAGGATTCCCTCCAACACCCACACCTTCTTCACCCCAACATCCATTCCCCCAACAGCCCTGAAGGAACCAACCCCCACCCCTCCGACTGATGTATGCGATACGCCGTGGGGAAGGATCGTCTTTAGATCTTTGACCTACAATACTCCTACACCGCAAACACATCTCTCTTCTAAATATTCTTCCAAGAGAGAGCGTGACTATTTGTTTATAGTACAGTATTACATAAATTACACACAAAATATTACAAATACAAGGATAAACAACAGTCAAATAAAAGATCATTATTATAATTTTAAGTAAATTTTAATTTAAAAATTAACAAATTAAAAATATTTAGTTTTGATTGACATTTATTTTAAACGATTATATGTTTCGGCCTCCCTGGAGACCGTCTTCAATAATCTCCTCAATATAATAATTCAATAGTCTCCAGGGAGGTCGAAACATGTAATCTTTTGAAATAAATGTGAATCAAAACTAAATATATTTAATTTGTTACTTTTTAAATTAAAATTATGTAATTTATAATTATAATTATGCAGTTTCACCGAGTATTGTCAGTTGATAACGTTAATGTTATTGAATAAAATATCGACGAAATAAAACGAAAAAAATACGAAATGGAATACAGATAAACGACAAACATGGAGAGGAAAGACATATTAACATATTAAATACAATAAATTACATAAAGATGACAAAATAACAGATAGCATAAGAACGGAAAAAAATATAGACACGGAAATTTTTTATATAATTACGAATAACAGAAAACAATGTACAAAAAAACGCTAAACATGGATCAGACAGTAAAATCTAGAAAAACTAGTCGTGGAACATATAACAAAAGTTGTGTTCTGCATCCATTTTTTTAACGAAAACCGCACTTACAATATGCTGTAGTCGTAAGTGTCAAAATGAAAAGAAATTACTTGTTAATCTTTTGAGCTCGATATTATATTTATAATCGTGTCGGAAACAACTCTTGTCAGATCTTGTCTACCAAGAAGTGAGCGACTTCGATGGCGTTACTCCCGGCCATCATCAGATCTTCCTGGGTGCAGCTATTCGAACACAGCGCACACTCCAGAAGGTGTGACAGGGTCTGTTCCACCCCGCAGTCACATTCTGTCGGTCCGCTGTAAAACTGCCAGGCTTTCATTTGTGTCCTCGATATTTAATTTGCAAGTTTAATTATTATTGCAAGTTTTGATTCTAACGTTGATCTTGCAACTACCTGAAGACATATCGCAAACAACAACAACGTGCGATGGACTGGAAGGCTTGGGCGGGTCTTGGGCGGAGCGGCCGGTGGGCGGGGGGCGGCCTTTGAGAAACACCTCGCCTCGGCCGCCCACCGATCATGTCAGACAGCATCTCTCCTGCAGCAACACAGAAATATCCAACTCTTCAGGAAATAATGAAATAATGTCCTGAAGAGTTACAATTTCAAAAGAATCACTCTGCTGAGCATCCCGGAAAAAGTACTGCCCCATATAATATTAGAGAAATGACGAGTTAATGTGGCGGATACGGCACAAATCTATATATATATATAACCATGTCGGAAGCAATAGGGTCAGATCCTGTCTAACCAGAAGTAGGCGACGTCAATGGCGTTACTCTCGGCTATCATCAGGTCTTCCTGGGTGCAGCTACTCGGACGCAGCGCACACTCCAGAAGGTGTGACTGGGTCTGTTTCACGCCGCAGTCACATTCAGTCGGTCTGCTGTAAAACTGCTAGGCTTTCATTTGTGTACTCGTCTTGCATACTCCGGTCTGAAGTCTGTTAAGGGACCTCCATATATTTCACCCCTGGTCGTGTTCAGGAGCTAGGTCCTCTTTCCGGGCATTCCAACATTCCCCTTAGTTGCGCTTCTCCATTATGTTCAGCCGCAGGATGGCCTCAGGTATCACCAGTTCCGTTGTCGACTGTAAGAAACTTCTTCTTGATTTGAGCCGTGTGGTTATCTATTGAACAACAGATATGTACTCAAGAAAATTTAGAATCACATACACAATATCAAACATGTAGGGATGATTGATATAACAGTTTCACGGATTTGATGTTGATAAACAGATGTCAGTGGAACCAATTAAAAATCTTTAAACTTAGTCATCCAACTATGTTTTTTTTTTAAATTGTATCATGGATTCCAGATTTCAAATTAAGGTATCATCGTTCATTACACGTGGTGTTATATTTTCAGTCCATTTGTAATTCTTCCTAGTGTGCTGTGTGCAGCTGCTAGGCCTATAGAGATGACGAGAGCCCAGGATCTGAGTAAAAACAACTCTAAGAATTTACACACGAAATATATGGATACTTCACCTCATCAAAGTTAAGCTATCGTATTCCTGCGATTTTTTCACTATCTTCTATGCATTTTACGAATAGTCTTATTGTATTGTGAATTAAGCTTTAACTTACATGGATGTTCATTACGTTGTACACACTAGATCTTGCCCGGTCCACCGTATCGCGGGTGGGGGCACAAGAGGGCATAGGGGTGGGGATAACTCAGGGGTGTATAGGGGAGTGGGTATAACTTTGAGGGGGTATAAGGGAGGATAACTCCGAGGGGCTCAATGGGGGCGTAGCTCCTGAAGGGGGCGCCCAAGACGGTAGGCGGCGTTTAAATTTACACTCCTCATTTGTTTGGGATGACCTCCGGCGCCGACTTGAGCGATATATCCTGGGGTTCTGTTTACAACTTGGTGGATTAGCGCTACACTCGCCGCACTGCGAGCATCCTGAAGCTTCACCGAGTACACGTATGCATAATATGAGCTAGTAAGTACCTGCAACGTACAGTGCTGTTCAATGACAAAAACACGTCGTAAGCGCTGTCACCTTATAACACTGAAATATTGCAACATTGGATAGGTTACAATCTGTTGTTTGTTGCGTGCTTTTCGTCCATTTTTTTCAGGCGTTAGAGGGGGGTAACAAACGGAATTACGCAGCTTTTGAGCGCTCTGCGCGGCCGTCTGCAAAAGTGCAGAAGCAAGTAATGACTCTTTACTGATGTCTGCCGTTCTGCAAAATCCATTTCCCAACCCTAGCATTTCCTTATGTATTTCGTGGTTAGCAACGTGTTACCCAAGAAGGCAATTCGAAACTCGTTGTAGTATACTAACTTTGCAGCCCTAGACTTAGGTCTATTTGACATCTAACTGATGCACCTAGAATCACGAGAAGGCCTCCTTCAGCCACTCTAATAAGTGGCTTTTTGCGTGCGTCCAGTAATGGCTCCCCATCTCGGTCTCAAAAACAAGACAAGACAAGGAGGGTTTTCACCAAACGAGGCCTTAAAGGCATCAATCTACCAAAAAATTGACATACCACTCAAAATATAGCTCGGATACTAGAGTTCCGTTATATTGAAGTCCCCGGACTCCTGTCATAGAGGTTGTCTACAACCATTCAAGTTCCCAAGTAGACAAGAGAAGTGTCAGAGTCATCTGTAGACGGACCAGTTAAAGAGAGCGAATTTATTGGAAACATATTGAGTATCGGGTTATACGTTAAAATTAATTGATTTTTAAGTTTTTTTTTATTCTTGACAGGTTTAATAATTTTTGGTTATTTTTAATTATCAATTATCTTTTTTAATCTTAGTTTTTAAGTAATTCGCGAATTCCTAGGCTTACAAATTTTCTTATTTTTTCTTTGAATTCATTGTCTTTTCAGAGGCGTAGCGATCATCCATGGGCGTATCTGTAGGTGGGCTTTAGGGGGTGGACGCAGGTCGTATGGCCGAAGATGTATAATATGGAACTTGTATCGTGAGGGGGGCAAAAGGGTGGCGCAAGGGGGCGTTTGTTAACGGCTAAGCCGCGCATGCTGCGATGTAAATACAATACAAACATCATCGTCGAAAGTTTGAGAATCATTGGAAATCATAAATTATTCATAAAAGCTTATATAACTTCCCTGTATGTATGTAATACAAAAAAAACAAACCTTTAGATTATATATAGTTTGCTTTGCAAGCTAAAATTATTGGATTCGATCCCCGCCGCAGAATAAAAAATAAGGATTTTTAATCGATTTCTGATCTTCAAAATACCCACTGATTGGTGTGAATTTGATCCCTCACCCGTGAAATGCCAGTCATAGCGTATTAATTCAAATTGGTGGTAGACGACGGTTGTTCCGTGAAGATCAACGTAGTAATAAGGATAATGCGTGAATCTCGGGCTGTAGTCTACGACGTTGGCGGTTCGACACTCCACATACAGCGCTTAGCCACATGCACTATGGTAAACGACATAGAATTCTACAGATGAGACTTCAGAATTACCATCAGCATCAGTCGGTATTCTCCTGTATATATTTACATTATAAAAAAATCCGCTCCACGTGATAGATAGCTGCTTGTCTAAACAAACAAAATGGTAAATGCGTGCCGGGTTTTATAACTACTTACTAATCTACAACATAGAGTTATATTTTTATATATGCGTGTCAGACGAGCGAACTAATAGCGATCGTATATCGATGCTTTTCTTTATCGTAATAGGGCTATATTGAGCTGATATGACAAATAGTAATTTCTTAGATTTTCACGGCCAGATTTGATATTGTGGCTTTTGGGCTTGGCCTTGTGTGGCGAATTTCTTAACCAATATTTCGAACACCATTGCAAGGGTATTCTTCAGGATCGACAAATCAATAATCAATCCTGAAGAAGACCCCTGCAATGGCGGATAAAATATTGGTCGACAGAAATTCGCCACACACGGCTAAAGCCAAAAGCCACAATATTATATTACAATGTTTATTTTTTAATTATTAATTTAATTATTTAAATAATTCGCTGCAAACATACTGCGGCGCGGCTTCGGAACAAAGATCTTGGTGAAATTTATCGCCATACGGTGAAATTCTATGCCCACATCTTAAGAGACGCGGGTAGCGGACTAACCGTATTTACACGGGAACAGGTAGCCGCCCCCCTTGAACCCCCCCAGAACCCCTTGTGGATCCCCCTTGAACCCCTCCCTGCGCCCCACACACTCCCCAACGCCCACAAGCGAGCGCGGGCCTTAAAGGGTTGACCTCTTTGTGAGAACTTGAACAGCCCTGACGAGAAACACGCTATGCTTCAGTTTAATCATTTTCATATCCTCTAACATAACTGGGACTTAAAGCTCTACGCGATCAAACCAAAGTGCCGACTCTACAGCGCCTGTATCGTCCATATTTTTATTTACCGCTGCAAATTTTGGCATCTTACCAAGAGCCAATGCAGCTGTATAATGGGATTTGAAATTAATGCCTGCGCAGAATACTGGGGGTACGATGGCTTGACTTTGTAAGTAATGACGAGGTGACAGAGCGAACAAGGTAATTTTTTATTTGCAGTCGGTTAATGCGTATCTTGCTGGTACATATAATCCGGATATCGTGAAAATTCACTGATTAACCCTTTCGTTACGGCTCGGTGGAATACAAATTATACTGTCAATACGGCGTGAATTTTTCAAAACTTTTTTTTGCTTAAAACTAGTATTTGAAGCATAAATATACTTATGTGACCTATTTTCATATATCATATTGGTTCTTCTATCCTTTAGCAATCAGATGATGCATAAAAAACTATTATATTTAACTCCATACATGTGGTGGCATTGACACACCTGGTTTACATAAAAATCGCTCCTGTGACGAAACCTAACGATATTTATTTACATGCTTTACATATTACTGTAAATAATACATGTAGGTTGATAAAAGGAATGACTGCACTTCCAATTTCCTATCTTAGATGTCACAATGAGTACTGAAAGTAGCAAAACGATATATCACGTCACCGATGTCAACGGTCAGGCAATCTTTGACGTCATATGCCGACAACCGATGCGAAAGAGTTAAAACAGATTCATCTACAGTTCTTTATGTCTGCAACTTCATATAGTATAATATATTCTGCAGAGCTTTCGGAATCTGAGCTGTAATGTGATGAAACAAAAACCGTGAATAATGACCCTTAAAGCGGCAACTCGTGATTATCATATGCTTTAGCTAGGAGAGCGGTCATGACTACGTTCCAGATAAGTACACCCTTGCTCGTAGCCATCCATTGTTTTTTATCCCAGTTGATACTATTGGAGCTTCGAGCACTAAATTTAGTGCTCGAAACAAAGGCAATGGTGCTTCTAAATGACCTACCAGCACACCTCGATCCTTTTCTTACATCATTTTACTCTTTTGTCGATGGTATTGTTCTGCTAGATCTCTGCTTCTTTTATGTTATTTTTATTATTTTTTTATGTATTGTATATGTATACTTCATGTTTCTTATTATTTGTACATTGGTATGTGTAGTCATACATTTCTTCTAAAAACAGATAAATTAAACGATAGATAATACTCTTATACTGATACAAATTCATTGGTACTACGATAATAAGTCATGAGGAACACAACTCTAAATATTCTGAAAAAAAAAATACTACGTTTCAGAATGAAGCTGTGAAACTCTTAGAAGATATGGTCTTCGGATCTGCTGTCCGAACTGAACAGTGCTCGGTCGAAATGCTCGCTTTCACGATTTTTCATGAAAGTTTCTTCAAAGCTTTCGCCTGCTGAAATTTCGGCCAAAGTGCTCGGACAAGACGCTCGCAGGTGCGATTTTTCAGGAAAGTTCCTTCAAAGCTCTGAAAGCTCACTTTGTACTGAGGTGATATACACACGCCGGCCTTGAGGCCGAAATTTATAATGTCTGATGATAATTATTATCAAACTAGATGGGTATTAGTTAGAACATGCACGGATGTTGATATATTTCACGTAAGGGAGGCCCAATTCAGACATGAATTCCACAAGTTTCTTTGGAGGTATAATTTGTTGACGTCATCTGTTTGATGAGCATTGAGATCTTCTGTTGCTTGTTTTTATTACTTTTTTCTTAGTACTTCATCATTAGTACCCATATTTGTATATATTTTATTATTTTAGAATTAATTCTTATTGTACTACAGAAATGAATTGAGTTATTCAAATTTTTTATTTTTCTGAAAAGGGAAAAAATAAATAAAATTGAAAAAAAAAACTTATTCCAAAATAGTTGAATAACATTGACATTATACTGTTTGAAGAAATATTAAATTCTGACTGATATGGCCTAATAGATCATGAAAAAAATCGTTTTTTTTTTTCATAAGTATCTTTAGCTTTCAAATGCTTATTTTTCGCACATACTTTGTTCTTCTAAATAGAAAAATTGGACGTGAATTCATGGAGGAGTATATCTTAGGAACGTTTTTGATGCAATGACGCTTACCATGGTGCATATGCCTAAGCGCTGCATGTGAAGTGTTGATCCGCCAACGTCTTAGACACACATTACAGCCCGAGATTCACGCATCATCCTTTTTATAACAGGAATTTACTATGAAAGGGTGGTCTTTACAGGATGACTTTCGTCTACCACTAATTTTAATTAATAGGTTATGACTGGTATTTTACGGGTGAGGTATCAAATTCACACCAACTGGGGTATTTTAGAGCTCAGAAGTCGATTAAAAATCTTTTTTTTAATCTTCGTCAGGGATCGAACCCATGACCTTTGGCTTGCAAAGCAAACGCTTTGACTATTGAGCTATACCCGCTGGCGAAGGAGCATATAGTCCTCATGCATTTCCCCATAATATCCCTATATTCGAAGGTTTATCTGAAAATGACTATGACGATCTCAAAGACATCTTCAATATCCGTGGCACATTTTGTATGAATTATTAAACATAATTTTTAAGAACATTTTGTCAGTCGTTCCTGAAGCTTGGACCATTTGGTCCTAAAAGATTGCTCAACCCGAAAAGCATAAACATAACAACTTAAATTTATTTTTCTCACTCAAATGCACTATTGACACTATTTATTATAATGTTATCGTCACACTGCTTGCATTACTTTGGGGTGCGCTGTCCAGTGACGGCCCGCGTGACGGCTGTTCGTGTCGCGTGTCCGTGTCGCTTAACACTCATTAATAAACATCCCGCCCCCGTCATTAACCAACAATTTCGTCAAAAGCGTGGCGATCGCTGTAATATCATTTTTTATTAAATATTCGAAATGGATTGTAAATGTGAAACGTTTGTATCTCCGCTCCTTACGTTTTACATTATTATAAATATAGCTTAAATGAAGCTTATGGCGCAGATACGTGAAATCAAACATCAATTCTTACCCATTTAATCAAGGTCACCCTTTCTCGCTTTCATATGCATTATGCATCACCGGTGCGTATAGCTTAGTGATTAAAGCGTTTGTTTACTGCGGTCTATTTGTCCTTCATGCATTACTACACCATTTATCCGATCAATATGAAACCTTCAGAAATTATAGTGTTAATGTTCGCTGTAGTTATTGTAAAAAAACATCCAAAATGGAAACAAACATTAAAAATGCAGCTCAGAAACAGACCCAGCGTGCCATGGAGAGATCTATGCTCGGAGTGTCGCTAAAAGATAGAATCCGAAACGAAGATATCCGAAGAAGAATTCAAGTAGTGGAGGCTACCCAACAAATAGGCACACTCAAGTAGCAATGGGCAGGACATATCCGTCGAAAAGGTGATGGTCGATGGGGTAAAAAAGTGTGAGAGTGTCGCCCACTAACTAGCAAAACAAGCTATGCTCTGCATTTTTATATACGTTTGTATCCAGGTAACGCTTCGGTGCAGAAATAGCTTAATAGCAGAGAACTCTGACTCAAACTAAACATTGAGTGCATTGCATAGAGAGGGGGAACCACAGAGGCCGCCTTTTTGCACCGTTTTTTCCATACGTATTTTCCCTGACAAAGTAGTATTTTTATTAGTTTACTTCGAAAAAATATTTTACAATAAATTATTGCTTTTACGACAGATAACGTCAAAAATCTATCAATAATTTTAGATACTCGCAATATTCAACATTTTCACAACCCCTGCGTCTATGACTGTGGAATTCCACTGATAGATGACACGGAAGTGGAATTCTTTATTAGGCCTTGTCATTCCAGCGATAGGGTCGAACCAGTGGGAGTGTCCACTCCCTTATCAAGATGGACAGTTGCTCTACTGTCACGTAAATAATCACAGGTTTCAATCCTAACAATGTGTATTTTTTTAATAAAATATATTATATAATTAAGGCACATATAATTTTAATAAACTCTACGTGGTTAGATACAGGGCGTAAGAAGAAGTGCTAAAAGAAAGAACCCGTGAAAGACATTAGAATCGCATTCACGGGTTGCAAAGCGATGTAGATGGAATATAGATTTTCTCATCGAAAATGCGAGCAAAAATGCTAAATGCGTGTATTTTTTTTAGTGGCCACAAATCTGCATGTCCGATAAGGCCGAGGCGATTCCCTCGAACTGCATCGAAAAGGACTCCTCATTCTAACAAGAGGAACTGAAAGTCCCAGAGAATGTGCTCTGAGGTCTGGAAGGGGACGCTACAGGGAAAACTATGGTTTGAAACTAAATTAATTGAGTACAATCTGTCATTAAAATCGGAAAAAAATATAAGCACATATTTTCAATCATTAAATGTATTAGAAATTCCTTCTCCTTTCAATATCAATATAAATCTCTCAAAAAACTCCGTATACTGAATCCAGCGGACCTAATTAAACGACGTAAAAATATGGTTATCATCCAATTTTGTGTTCTCTTGCATGCGGTAAAATAAAAATAGGGTCGAACATAAGGGTGCGGCTCAGTCGCCACCCCCGCCCTAGGGGCTCTATTATTTTTAGTGACAAATGGCATCACATGATAGAATTTCGACAACTCACTACAACGATGTATTATGCAATTTATTATTAATAAATAATTACTAGGTCGTTACTTGATAGTTTACCACAAACACGACATAAAAGCGAACCGTATGTAAACTCATATTGTATTAGATTAAACATTTTTTTCTATGTATTTAGTATTTATATACTTTTGAATCATTGTGTTATTTATGTAAGCACATACAGGAGAATACCGACAGAGGGTGATAGTAATTCTGAAGTTTCATATGTGGAATTCTATTTCGCTTATTACCATAGTGGAGTGTTGATCCGCTAACGTAATAGACTACAGCCCAAGATTCACGCATCATCCTTATTCTCACAGGAATTTACTATGAATGGGTGGTCTTCACGGGACGACTTTCGTCTACCAACAATTTTGATTAATCGGGCTGGTGGCATCATTGGACCATACTTTTTCAAAGATGATGCGAATCGCAACGTAACTGTGAATGGTGAGCGCTACCGTGAGATGATATCCAACTTTTTTTGCCCAAAATGGAATAGCTTGACTTGCATGACATGTGGTTTCAACAAGACGGTGCCACATGCCACACAGCACGCGAAACAATAAACCAATTGAGTGGCAAGTTCGGTGAACACTTTTTTTCACGTTTGGGACCGGTCAATTGGCCGCCTAGATCGTGCGATTTAACGCTTTTAGATTATTTGTGTGGGGCTATGTTAAGGCTCATATCTATACTGACAAACCCGCTTCGATTGACGCATTGGAAGACAGCATTGAAGCATTTATTCGTGAGATACCGGCCGAAATGTTGGAAAGTGTATGCCGAAATTGGACTAAGCGGATGGACCATTTGAGGCCTAGCCGCGGTCAACATTTGAATGAAATAATCTTCAAACATTAAATTATTTTGACTGTACTATCGATTCAAATAAAGATTTAATGCATTTTTCTTAATTTTATGTCTTTTTTTGGAAAAATTTCTTATAGCTTTTCAAAAATCACCCTTTATTTATTCCATTGATACCATCATATAACGATAGGTGTCTCTATAGTATATATTCAGAGTGTGTATAATATTATTTTTAATTATTCAATCATTCAACATTTATTCGCAAGGTTAATATTATTACTTTCCGACAGTCATTTTGTACATTTGACAGTAGATGTCAAACATTAATATAATTTGATCCCCCAATAGTTGAGCCGTCCTCGGTGATGCATGGTTCTCAAACGTTGTTCTCCGGCGGTCGGGCTCATCATGACAAGATATTCCCGGCACATCGCGCATGATATATCGGCTGCCCAGGGCTACCTAAATCTATTATCATTCCACTGCCGATCCAAATGATAAGGGTTGCCAAAAAAAATATTTTTGCTAGTTGCCACTGTCTATAGCTGGTCTTAAGACAATTCTGCTCCTGAAGGTCCATCCGGAAACAAATATGGTTACCGACGACCTACAAATTAGGAGTCTAATGTTTTGAAGAGACGGCCGTTGTAGTATCCGAGATTTATTTTTAGTTGATTTATAAATGGGATGATCTTATTTCAGGAGGGCAACCACTTCAGCCGGTTCTATAAATTTTGTTTATTGTTTATATAATAATAAATATAAAAGAGTTTTTTTTTTTCAATATTTTCATCATTCACTTTGAGATCCATTATAGATAGATAGTATTTATTCATTTACCTTGTTTTTACATGGATCACGTAAGATCTCTGTTTAGGAGACTGTAATCAAGACTCAATACATCACTTGTCAATAGACATCATTGTTGTTGTCTCTGTACAAGTGATGGATCGAGAAAAGCTACGAGTTATTTAATACCGCAGTCTTCTAAACAGAGACCATATCTTACGTGTTCCATATAAAAACAAGGTAAGTAATAAACTATTTATTATTATATTTAAGAGATAATAAAAAAATAACAGTGTAGACAGAGTTAGAAATAAGCATATTCGCGGTTCATTTCGAGTGTCCACCATACCTCAAAAGAAAAGGGAAAACCGCCTAAGACGGTATGGGCGTGTGACACGGAGAGATGAGGACCACATAGCGAAGAGAGCCCTCAACATACCCACGCTGAGAAGAAGACCCGGAATACCACAGACAACCTGGACTGCAACTGTAAACAAGGATCTGACAACCCTGGGTTTGAACGAGAATGCAACGCAGGACAGACAGACATGGCGAATGTGCACAAGGCGATCCAAATCCAGATGATGGAAAATGGCTAGGATAAAGAAGAATACAAAAATAATCCAGGAAAGCAATACTACTATTATATTTACATGAGTGAAAAATTATGTGACAAATATGGTGAAGAATTACGAGTATTTCTCAGCCCTGCTCAAGTAATACAATTTCCGGCGAGTCTCGTGGGAGGACTCGTTGGGGAGGCGCCGGAGGAGGCAGGAGACAGATCCGATGAGCCGTCATCTATAACGACAGCAAGAATGTATCAGCGAGCGTCCGCCCTTCAAAGATGTCCGACTTACGTGAACGTAATGTCAAACGTGCTGCGGACGCTGAACAAATACGTTCAATTTAAGGCTTTATTTGTGTCATTGTTCAACTTGACTTCCACTCCACTGCTGAGCATCGTGGTATCATAGAATATCCTTAACTGTATAAAAAAACATTACATTTTTTGTTATTTTTTTTAAACTTAAAAATGTAGTAAAAATATATACAGTGTCACGTGGTAGCCGCTTGGTGAAAACCCTCCCTTTCTTGTCCTGTTTTTATAGAGACCCAGAGAGTATTTTCAATGTTTTGAGCATTCACTTTGAGATCCATAATAAATTATAAATATTTATTTATTTATTTACCTTGTTTTCAAATGGATCACGTAACAAAAGTCGTAACATCAGTTATCTCTTAAGTAGAGAAGGATTGAGAAAGACTACGAGTTAGTCGAAACTGCAGTCAAGGTAAATAAATAAATAAATATTTATAACCCAGAGAGTGGCTGAAGGCCTTCTAGTGATTCTAGGTGCATCAGTTAGATGTCAAATAGACCTCAGTCAAAGGCTGCGAAATTAGTAAACTACAGCGAGTCTCGAATTGCCTTCTTTGGTAACACGTTGCCAACCACGAAATACGTGGGAATGGATAAGGAAATGATAAGGTTCGGAAATGGATTCTTCACGTGGTACCCAGCAAGTGACACACAAGGTTAGATTATGCGTCTGACAAGAAAGTAAAAAACATAGGAGCCTATTCCATTTCGGCCTCGCTAGCCGCACGTGTAGCTCGGACGATATTCGTGATGTATGATGACAGGGTTATCCGTAAAATAAGTTTCCCATGGCGCTACAGTCGTTGAGTGCGCCGTTATGGTGAATCCTGCGATTATGTAGTGTACCTTGGTACCCCCACTCCTTATCTCTTCCCTAGTGAGTTGCCTTCGGAGCTCAGTCTTGGCTTGGCAGACGTACGTGATGGATTGCTTGCCCTTGCTTCGCCCGCCAGGTGTGAGCAATCCGTTTCCTGTCTGCAAAAAACATTGCGCCGGTATAAATCCATTCCCAGCTATGCGAAATCTATGGAGACAACTGTATGAGCGTACATTTGATGTATAAACACAGTATAAGGAAGCAATTGGTAATGAGACAGCGCTGTGTAGAGAATTACAAAAAAAGTCGAAAAGTTCGCGATTCGAACCACAGCATCTGCCGTTTCTTTTTTTCCAATATTGATGAGAGATATATCATAAATGATGACATTCGCTGACTATTCGTATCTGTCTATCGATTTGTTAAAAAAAATGGTAATGTAGTATCAGATATAAATAAAAGATTTTTTATAATTTATTCCACAGTATATATATTTTTTTTCGACATGTTTCAGCCAGGTCGGATGGCCATTTTAAAGTCAATTAGTTAAATGTGTGTTGGCTCTATATGAAGCAAAGAGTGAGTGAAAAGGTGGATATGAATTGTGCGATGTGTATATGTGGTTTAAGAAATCATTAGTGTATAAGGAAATTCATTGATGTCACAAACGTCTTAAAAATATATTGCGGAATAAATTCTACAAAATATTTTATTTATATCTGATATTATGGAATTCCACCAACAAATATCGATCGACAAAATCGAAATAAGTAAATTTCTTAGCGTATATCACAATATCCAACTTCGTTTTGTCTCTATTTGACTATATATATTGCCCTTGCATGGAAACATCTTGTCATTGTACTCCATCTCCACCTCAATGGTTTCCCATTGTATTGATCTTCGACTGCGATGGACCGCCTCGGTTTGTCTTACCCAACAACTAACTACTGCGAGCACCGGCTAATATATTACCCAGAACTTCGCTCGCAGAACAAATACTCGAACAACATACTGTAACTGGTGGGATGTATGTGCAGGTTCACACAGCTAATTAATGTCTGATAGGGGAGACAGGTCACATATGCGCCAATAATTATAAAAGTTAGAAATATTTTTATTTATTTTTTAAATTCAATTACTCAATTATTTATTTATTTCAATAACATTACAAATTATTTTTACATCTTAATTCTTTATTGAAGTATTACATACAAGTGTGGCCCTGTATTGACATATTTAGTGTCAATGACCTCACACCCAGAACAAGCATTAGGAGACTCAATGCAAATAGTTGACTTGTAATAACAAAAACCCTGTCATAACCAAATCATGGTTGACCCACAAATAACACGGCATTATTATCACAAAATCAAACTTCCAACATTTCGCCTTCATCAACACTAGCACTGAATCTGAAGCAATATTACAATAAATATGTCAATATTTTAACTCAAGTTGGTTTCAACCACTGTTCACTGCGATTATTTCGTCTTACACGTATCCAGGGTTGAACGATGGTATTTTCAGGCCACACTTCAGGCTCTATGAGAGACTCCAGCGAAGTCGCGATGACCACGACTTTGAAAGAAGTTGACAGCGTCCGTCTGCTGATAATCCTCTTGATGGTCATCCAATAGGGATTGAATGCAGCGGTCGCTGCCAATAAGCTCTGCAAGTCATCAGCTATTGTATCCGGGTGAAGACCCTTGGCGTGAAGATACGTCATCTTCCCTCCGGTAACCTTCTTCGAAGGATATTAGTCAAGTAGAGTGCGTCAGGCTTATCATCCGACCTCCTCAAATAAAAAACAGATTTATTAATCATAAAAAGTATGCTTCAGACTACAACATCCATTTTTAGCCTGATTTCTACCTAGTCATCGGGAGCCATATAGTCATACGAGCCATACGTTCTTAGGTGGACTTTTGGTTGCAAAAATGTGTGCGAATGAGAACGGCCATAATTTTTGGCGGCCATATCTGGAAAATGCCAGATAAGGAACGGTTATGGGAAAAAGAAGATTTCAGTCAAGAAATTGAAAAAAATATAGTTTTCCTTTTATTTCAGTTCGCATTGTAGTGAATGATGAAGTCTTACGCATGTGTTCCATTGATTGCAGGTTAGACGTAAGAGTGTCATTGTTTATCAAATTGCTCTTCTTTTTTGAGTCAATTAAGTTTAGTAGGTATTTTGGGGCTCCAATCCAAAGGTGACTGCCGTATTCAAGGATAGGTCGGATTTGTCCTTTATATAGAAGAAGTTGTTTATTGTTGAAATACCGACGTGATCTATATAATGCACCTAGTTTTTTGGAAGCGAGACCAGCTTTATACTTAATTGACTCGTAATATTTGACATTATTAGAGATTAATAATCCAAGAATATTGATGGAGCTTGGTTTTGGATGAAAACAACCGTTGAAAGATACAGAATCCATAGCAGTCTTCTTGGTAGAGAAAGTACGTGATTGGGTTTTGGAAATGTTGAAACTGACGAGTTTGAGGTGACCCCATCGTGAAACCCTTTCAAGAGACATGTTCATCTTCTCCACCAGAGATTCCCTAGCAGCAGATAGTTGCGTTGTGTGTAGATCGGATTTGTCATTCATATAGAAAAAGTTATTTATCGTTGAAATACCTCAATGATCTATGTAATACGCCTAGTTTCTTGGAAGCGAGACCAGCTTTGTAATTAATTGATTCGTAATAATTAATAACAGAATATTATATTTCCCAGAAACCATCGATCCATATAATTACAACAATTTTGATGTATTTATTTATGTGTAAATGCATCAAAACCATCAATCGCAAAGTGTATCGAAGAAATGGGCATTCACTTATTATATCCAGACAATGCCATAGTACATTACTGCATATATCGACCATCTCCCCTCGCATTATGATTTATGTCATTTTTTCTTACCTTGGCATCCAACTTGGTACAACTGTCTCATCCTTTTCTGAGGCGGTATAGATAGACTATGCTCCAGTGTAGATGTAAACCTTTTAAAAATATATATATATATTTTGACAGTCCTTCTTACTACTCACATATTCAACGCTTCCCCGTATTAAATGAAATAAACCATAAAATATAAACACACGGCTCCAATCAAGAATAAGTTTCCTACAGTCGACAACGGAACTGATGATACCTGTGGCCGCATATGGAGAAGCGCAACTGAGGGGAATACTTGGATTGCCTCGGAAGAGGACCTATCCCCTGGACACGAACAGGTGTGGAATATATGTTGTCCCTTTACTGACTTCGGACCGGAGTATGCAAGACGAGGACACGAATGAAAGCAGTCTTACAGCGGACCGACTGAATGTGACTACGGCGTGGAGCAGACCCTGTCACACTTTCTGGAGTGTGCGCTGTGTCCAAGTAGGTGCACCAGAAAGACCTTATAATGGCCGGGAGTAACGCCATCAACATCGCCTACTTCTGGGCAGTCAGGATCTGACCCTGTTGTTTCCGATTATTTTTGTTAATCAATCGACCACTCTTCGGTCCTGCTTTAACTTACTCATAGTGTTCGTAGACCACTGTTTCTCAATAGCTGGCATCCCGCATTGAGTTGTATCGTCCCCTTGTTCTCGGTGAGGCATTACCTATAACAAGTGCGTTATTTATCGTTCTGTCAAATGCATGAATTCGGCAGGGCGACTGAAGCTATGGAGTACGACAAATAAAAACACATATTTCAACCGATACACTTAACGTATGATACATAACTGAATTTTCGCAGATCGAAAGTAGCCCTGTTAAAATATGGTATATATAATCGTGTCGGAAACAAAACGGTCAGATCCTGTCGACCCAGAAGTGGGTGACGTCGATGGCGTTACTCTCGGCCATCATCACATCTTCCTGGGTGCAGCTACTCGGACACAGCGCACACTATAGAAAGTGTGACAGGGTCTGCTCCACGCCGCAGTCACATTCAATCGGTTCGCTGTAAAACTGCTTTCATTTGTGTCCTCGTCTTGCATACTACAGTCCGAAGTCTGTTAAGGGACCTCCATAATAAAAAATATAGTGAAACTTCGTTATTCCATTTTTCAAGTGCAAGAAACGAAAAAGGCGAGAACCCTTCAAATACGTATTAATAATCTTCTTCTTCGTAGTATAAATCCGGTGGACAAGTGATATTACGGCAGCTTCTTTATTGAAAAGTGAAAATATGAGTCTTCGTTCCTTGTATTTGACTCCAGTTTCATTAATTACATCGAATAGCTTCCAATCTACTTTCTTCTTCGTAGTGTCAATCCGGTGGATTGGTTTGCAGCAACAGAATCTTGCTTCTCGATCTCCATTCCTCTTGGTCCTCCGCAACCCTCTTCTGCTCAGCATAAGAGCTACAACTGTCCTCGAACACTTGCTGCAAATATTCCCGTCTAGGGCGCCCTCTACAGTTTCTACCCTCAACCATCCCCTCCACAATGTCGTGAAGAAGACCATCGTGGCGCATGATGTGACCGATCGCCTCTGAGATGGTTCTTATTAGGTGCCTATCTTCCTTGATTATCCTGAGCACCTCATTGTTCGTGACGTGGTCTCTCCACGAAATTCCGACAATTCTTCTGTATGACCACATCACAAAGTCCTCTAGTCTTTTTTTATCACATTATCGAATGTTTTTTCAATGTCCACGAAGCCAATATATGTATTTTGGTTTACTTTTATCCTCTTTCCAAGACCATACGTAGGGATAGGATTGCTTCTCTGGTTCCCATTCATTTTCTGAATCCGAATTGATCGCTAGTGAGAGTCTTTTCGATTTTTGGTTCAATTCTATGTAAGATGATTGTTGGTCAATATTTTGGATGCGTTGTTAACATTTCGTTGTTCCGGGCTTCTTTGGCAGAGTTACAATTAGACACTTTTTGAAGTATTCTGGCGTTATTCCTATATATGTATTGTAAATCATCCGAGTCATTGACAGAGCATCCAAGGTTCCGGATGCTGCCAACTTTATTAATTCAGCAATATTAGAAATAAAAAAAATCTTAGAAAATCATTTTTTTTTTTTTTTTTTTTTTGTAGCCACAAAGTCTGCAGATAGAGACTACACAAAATGCATCGAAAAATACCCCTCTTCTTTTACACGAGGAAATGACAGTTCACTGATGTATGCAAGGGAACACAAAACTAAAATTAAACGAGTATACATAATAAAATTATATTCAAATATCCGATGAAGCCTTTTTCCCTTCTCAAACCTTAACGGCCCTCCTCCCGTGTTGTCATTGCGAATATTCGGCAATAGATGGCGCCCTGTCGCATTATTGAGAAATATTTGTTTTTGTTGGGTATTTTGTCTTTCTTGAAGGGATCACTACGGAGGTATATAACTCACAGATTACCACTGCAAAGTGGGTATAATAATACAAAGAGACCATTATTTTAAAAATATATTTTTTCTTATTATTTCTGATCGATTAATCATAAACGTATTAACATCCTCCTCCCCCGGACCTAGTCACAGCATTCAGGCTGGGTCAAAATACAATATGCTCTCGACGACGATCGGCACACGACTGGCGCGCCCGTGATGGGCTTCGCACAGCGCCACAAGTGACTATCTCCGTAACTAGTCGAAAATGCCAACATGGCGACAACTATGACAAGCGAACAGGAGGACAAGGAACATTATTCCCTTTATCAACCTACATGTAAATAAATATCGTTAATTAAATATACATATACCATACATAAAAAATCTTAAACGAGTCGAATCATTCAGAAAAAATATCGGCGGAAGCGGTATGCGAACCGCGGACCTTTGGAACCAACATTTTGCCCAGGTAATTATACCGCTCGGCCACCGGCCCATTTCTTCCACCTGAAATGACTCGTCTCTGATCTTCTATATAAGTTATCATCGTATGATAGATGTCGCTATAGTATATATTCAAAGTATGTATATTTTTATTGTCTTATTATTCAATCAGAATGCATTTATCACGCGGTTCGCATACCGCTTCCGCCGATATTTTTTCTGAATGATTTGACTCGTTTAAGGATTTTTATGTATAGTATATGTATATTTAATTGTGTATAATATTGTAATACAGTCAATGATCTATAAAAGTAGATTAGAATATTGAAATAAAAAAATAATATTCTAATAATTAATTTAAAATATCCATAAAATATCGTTAAGTTTCGTCACAGGAGCGATTTTTCTGTAAACCACATGTGTCAATGCCACCATATGTATGGAGTTACATAATGAACGTTTGTTAAATAGAATCGTTTTTTATGCATCATCTGATAGCTAAGGACCAATGTGATATATATGAAAATAGGTCAGATTACATTTATGCTTCAAATACTAGTTTTGAGCAAAACAAATGGTCTGAAAAATTCTCGCCGTATTGACAGTATAATTTGTATTCCACCGAGCCGTAATGAAAGGGTTACAACGAGACAAAAATAAGCGAATTATGATTCCATAAAAACGGGTCGTTCCGTTCGAACCATATGGTCACCTTAATGTAATGCTAAAACAAGACTAAGATACTTCAGGAGGCATTGTATGAAATAGCATTCCATTCATAATATTTTTTTCAACGTATAGAAAATGTGAGAAGAATGTATGATACCATAGATTTTTATTTATTTTCTAATTCGATGATAAAACTATTTGAAATCGAAAGCATGTGAGTTTTTTGTTGTTGTTGTTTTCCTTGTTGTCTTAAGCTTTCGCAAAAATTTATAAAATGCAAACAATGTGTAGAAATGTCAATAAATCAGTTTTCGTAAGTCCTTCTGAATGAGTAGTATTTACTTCACACTTCTTCTTCGTAGTATCAATTCGGTGGATTTGTCTGCAGCAACAAAATCTTGCATCTCGATCTCCACTCTCTTAATAACACTTGACATCAGCATGATATAGCTTTTGCTGACCGGTACCGAAAACCTCGATATACAATATTTCGTCTTTTATTTTCGTTCGCTCATGGGACACGCATGTGTTGTCATTTTGTAATGCCGTTAGGAGGACTAGTTATATAGATCGCCACTTGCGACGCTGGGTGTCACCGACCACGGCGCCCGGTGCCCGGTCAGTTGTGTGCCGACCGCGAGAAGGTCGTATTATGGCCGGCCCGGCATGTTATTCCGCTAGGGTGGAAGTTTGTAAAGATTATCATGAAAATATATGTGCTTCTGGAAAAGTCTGTGTTGTTTTTCTGCACCTCATCTTACCACCACGCAATTCAATAACTAACTTGGAGAGGAGGATGTTACACTATTAAGCTGAAATGCAATGTTCTAAAATGAAAATTTGGAGTAAATCTAATAATTTCAGAGACTTTCAACCAGAAACAAACGTTTCCTTTTTTATGTGTATAGTTGCTTATATTATAACTCTTTAATTGAAATCAAATAATATTTTATTCCAACAAAATATATCAAAACATGTTGCATCATTTTTCGATAACTTTTAATAATATGACATAATCTATCACTCAACGTAGTTCCTAAATTCCATTTTTCTCCATAAGCTGCACGTATTACGTAATTCTCAAAGGGATTCGAACCCGTGATACCCATTACACGCTCCTGTGACTTATATCCACCAAAGTCGTGATGCAGAACTCTTATATCCTGCATCACTGGACGGCCATTCATCACCAGGATCCAGGATCCAAGATTTGAAGGACTATCATCTAAAATTTGAAATACCAAAGGTGTATTGTGAAAATTTATCTTTTTTTTCCGTATTTGACCTTTTGTGATTTTTTTTAAATACATACAGGGGAATACCTTAAGGCGGTGATAGAGCAATTTTATCTGTAGATTCTACGACACTTACCATGTTACAGTATGAGTAAGCACGTTTGTCGAGTGTTATTCCATCAAAGTCATATACTACATTCGGCATTTACGTATTTTTAAGGGCACTTATTATGAACGGGTTGTGTTCATTAGCCAACAGTTTTTTATCATCAATTTTGATTAATAGGCTATGACTTGTATTTTACGAATGAGTGATCAAATTTGAACCAATCAGGGTGTATTTATATTTAAAGAGCTTAGAAGTTCATACGGAGAGTGATCAGACTGCTTAACCACATCGCCTCGAATATTGATATATTCCACTCGAGGGAAACCCAGTTCAAACACGAGCTCTACTAGCGAGCTTTGGAATTTTCTAGTATTTTTCCATAATATGTTTCTTTATTTTTTGTAATTGAAAATATTACGAATTTTGTATTTATTAAGCTACCTGTATAAATATTATGTTTTTTAATTGATTGTTTACTGATTTTAAAAACGAAAAAACTTAAATTGTAAGATTTTTAAAGGGCAACAAAATAATAAGTCAGAATTTCAAACAACTTTTGACCCGAGTATTTTTTTTAAGACATGTTTAAAAAGGTCAGTTAATTTAATTTAGTTGAGGATAAGTTAAATTAGGTTAGGTTAGGTCAGGTTAGGTTGAGTTGGATTGATATAAGTATGTAGAAAATGTTAATAAACACACAATAATAAAAAAGTACATTCTAACCACAAAAAAAAATATTCTCACCGCAAAGATAAGGGCCGTATAAATAAATGTAAATAATTGATTTGAACTAGGCATCGAAACCACTTTCTTTGGTATGATAAGCAAACGCTTTACCCCCAAGCCATACCCGGCTGAAGAATATTATCCGCGTTTTCTCGGATATATTTAATCATTTAATACTCCAAGCAATAACAAACATGGAGTAGACAATAACGATCCATTTTAAAGAGTCCTCTCCCGAATATATTAATTCCGCTCCTAATATATTTACAAGGAATTGACTGGGGATTTAATTTAGAAATGACAAAATATCCAGCATATTTAATATCCTCTTGAGCGGGACGGGGGAAAAGATCAGGTAAATGAAATTCTTGGCAAAGCAGAGGACGGGGGGAAAAACCTCTCCAAGTATTGATTCATCCACAATCCACTGTGGACTTAAGAAAATAAACTAAGGCAGATTAATCAAATTATTAGATAAAACATATGGATTTTTAAATATTTATTAGAATATTATTTAAATTTTTATAATTTAAAAAATATATATATATATGCTATAGAGACACCTATCGTTATATGATGGTAACAATGGTATAAATACAAGTTATTCCGCGCAACAGTGCGGGCAGAAGATGGTCGAGTGGTCTAGGGTAATGAACTTGAGCAATGGTTGGTTCCAAAGCTAGCTGGTTCGCATCCCGCTTCTGCCGATATTTTTTCTGAACGAACTGATGAATAAAAAATTTGATGTATAGTATGTGTATATTTAATTACTTCATCATCAGCCTGTGTCCGTCCACTGTTGAACGTAGGCCTCCCGCATGAGTCTCCATCCTCTTCGATCCTCCACCTTCCGCATCCAGGTCACTCCCGCTATTCTTCTTATATCGTCAGTCCATCTTGTAGGGGGTCGGCCAATGCTTCGTTTGCCAGTTCTTGGGCACCATTCCAATACTTTTCTTCCCCATCGACCGTCGTCTCTTCGACAGATATGTCCTGCCCATTGCCACTTGAGTGTGCCTATTCGTTGGGTAGCATCCACTACTTGAGTTCTTCTGCGTATTTCCTCGTTTCGGATTCTATCTTTTAGCGACACTCCGAGCATGGATCTCTCCATAGCACGCTGGGTGACTTTTATTTTATGGGTAAGACTTGCTGTCAGATTCCACGTCTCTGCGCCATAAGTTAATACAGGGAGGACGCATTGGTTAAACGCCTTAGTTTTAAGGCATTGCGGAATTTTCGCTTTAAAAATGTACTTTAGTTTTCCAAATGCTGCCCATCCCAGTTGTATGCGCCTTTCGAATTCTTTTGAGAAGTTATTTCGCCCTAGTTGTATTACTTGTCCCAGATAGGTATAGTCGTTTACAACCTCTATTTCTGTTCCTCCGATGGAAATAGGATCATAGGTCTCTGAAATATGACTATTAATCATGGCTTTTGTTTTATCCATGTTCATTTTCAGACCAATTTTGTTCGACGCTTCATTGAGGTCGTAGAGCATGTCTTGGAGCTTGTTAGGTGATTCGGCTATTAGCACTATGTCATCTGCAAATCGGAGGTGAGAAATGTACTCTCCGTTAATATTTATTCCACATTTTGTCCAGGATAGCAGTTTAAAAATATCTTCTAGGGCGTTTGTGAAGAGTTTTCGAGATATAACATCTCCTTGTCTAACACCTTTGTTTATAGAAATATTGTTAGTGCTATCATGGAGCTGGACCATCATTGTTGCAGATTTGTAAAGAGATTTTATTATCTCTATATACCGATAGTCTATTTTGCAGCGTTGTAGTGAATCTAGCACTGCCCAAGTCTCGATTGAGTCAAATGCCTTTTCATAGTCTACAAAGGCGAGGCAGAGTGGCTGATTATATTCTTCGGTTTTCTGAATGATTTGTCTTAGCGTGTGGATATGATCAATTGTACTAAAGTCTTTCCTAAACCCAGCTTGCTCTCGAGGTTGAAATTCATCAAATCGACCCGTCAGCCTGTTTGTTAAAATTCTGGAGAATACTTTATACACATGGGAAAGAAGGGAAATGGGTCGGTAGTTTTTGAGCAGTGATTTATCCCCTTTTTTGTGGAACAATATCACGATACTCGTACTCCATGTCGCCGGGGTTTCTCCATGTTCTATTACCTTGTTGAATAGTTTTTTAAGCTCTTTCAACAGAGGGGTTCCTCCTACTTTCAGAAGCTCAGATGTAATTCCGTCTTCTCAAGGGGCTATGTTGTTCTTAAGTTGTTTTAGGGCCGATTTAATTTCGAATATACTTATATCTGGGATGTCTTCAGACCAGTGCTTTGTGAGAGTAGCCCTCTTGTCGTCCGCAGATCTGTCATTAGGACCTGGCATCGTAGATGAATACAATAACCCGTAGAAATGTTCTATTTCCTTCAGTATATCATTAAGATTTGTTGTTATCTTCCCATCGTGTGTCTTTAGTTTGGAAAGTTGGGCCTGTCCTATAGAGGTGTGTCTGCTAAATGCATTTGACCCTCGGCCTTGTGCAACAATCTCCATGATATACTCGGTGTTTGAACGACGAATGTCAAATCTCATGGATTTTTTCACTTTTTTGTTCAGGGTATTGTAATCTTGGATGCTTCTGCTTTTACGACGTTCGTCCATAAGAGCTATCGTTTTGTCTGAGAATTTTGACCCTTTTTTTCTTTTTGCACTGCTTTATGACTTTTTTGGCAGTTTCTTTAATGCTATTAATGATTCTTTCGTTAAGTTTGTTGACGTTGTCGGTGTCATCACTATCTTCCAGTGCTGCGAATCGATTTTGTAGTTCAAGCTGAAAAGTTTCCTCAAGCTTGCTCTGAACATTTAACGGACGTATAACTCTTTGTTTTATCAGCTTTTTCCTTTCCAGTTTGATGTCTAGGTGCACAGTACTTCGAACGAGACGGTAGTCACTTCCGGTACCAAAGCATTGCATCGCTGAGACATCAGTGACTATGTTCTTCTTATTAGCCATAATAAAATAAATTTCGTTCTTTATGTTACCATCCGAGCTTCTCCAGGTCCATTTGCGTTAGGGTTTTTTCTTGAAAAATGTGTTCATGCAAAACATTTTGTTATCATCTAGAAAGTTTACCAGCATCTGTCCTCTGTTATTTCGGAATCCGGTTCCATATTGTCCTATAAATTTCTCGTTTCCACAGCACTTTCCAATCTTAGCATTAAAGTCTCCCATAACTATGCAGTAATGTGTCTTATTGTATTCTAGGGCTTTTTCGATGTCTTCATATAGAGCTTCTACTTCTTCATCGGTATGGCTAGACGTTGGGGCATATACTTGCACCACTCGTAAGGAGTATCGGTTCGATAACTTAAGCGTCAGGTATGATACTCGGGGGGATATACTATTAACTTCGGTGACGTTGTTGGCAATTTCCTTGTTGATAAGGAAGCCAACTCCACCTTGAGAGGTTTGATCCCCTTCTCTATAGTATAAGAGATGTCCTGAGTTGAGTTTAATCAGACCTTCTCCTTCTCGTCTAACTTCGGCCAGCCCAACGATGCTCCATTTGATTCTATCTAGTTCCTCTTCCAGTTCTACGATTTTCTCATCTAGTCTCAATGTTCTTGTGTTGTAGGTAGCGATAAATAGTCGTCTGTGGCAGCCTGCAGTAACCCAGTGATTCGTAGCACCCCCCGCCCCGCCGTTACCATGGCCGCTGCCGTGGCCAGGAATAGCGAAGCTGCTGGGAACTAGGGGCCGGATCTTTTGTTGTGTTTTCATTCGGGGTTGTTGGCTTAAAACGCCACGCTTGCCAGGCGGTTTACACCGTGCTAGTTGAAGCTGGGAGAGTTCTTTTGATAACTCTCTCAGCCCTCCTTTCTCCCGTCAGTTCATCACGTCATATCGCCAAAGGGATTGGTTACCGCAATCTTGATGTGACATGACTATGTAGGGCTCACCACGTACAGGTGGGAGTGGAGTTTGTTGTGAGAGGCTATAAACTGCTGTTTTTATAGCAGTCGGTAGGTGCGCATCACCACCCAAGAGCACCCTTTTAGTTACTTTAATTACTTATTAGATATGAATTCGTAATACAAACGAATCATTTAAAAATATATCATCATATCTAATTTTTGTGTATAAAACATTCAAAAGTCTTTAAAGTATTAATTGTCAAATTATAATCAATTTCTTTATCTTAGCTCGAATTTGTTGATTAATACAGTCGGGTACGACACAGGACATTTACCATCACAATATTTTGCCACTCTATGTATATTGAGGGGATCAAGGTCCTAAACAACAGGTATCTAGGAAGTTGCAGTGTATGAAAATCGATTTATTAATATTAATTTTATAAAATAAAGAATGCTTACTCATGTTGCACACTAAGATATAAAAGGGGATATGTTATCTAATAAATCAGTACCAATTCAACTCCGGTCTTCGGACTTATCCTCAGTGCCGGAATCTTGGTATTCCCGCGTCACCATTTAGCTAACGCTGTAATTTCGGGACCGCGATCTCGGTTCCGGAACATCATAAAAATAGATAACTTCGTAGGTTTTCACAGCCAGATTTGATATTGTGGCTTTTGTGTTTAGCTGTGTGTGGCGAATTTCTTATCTCCGATATTTCGACCGCCATTGCAGGGGTCTTCTTCAGGGTTGATGACTTTGTCATCATGTAGACATATTATCTTGTATTTTATGTTTCATATTATTATAGGTACTCATATTTTGTTGCCCATACAATATTTTAAGACATGTTTTCTTTACGAGAGTCGATCGGGGAAGGTGCAATCAGAATCCACCCCTCCTCGTGTCTATCCAATAATGAAATCGCTATCTTTTAATTAGATTATGCAAATTTTATATCCTCGATACACCGCCGGGAGATAATTCATAAATTTATTAATCGTTACACCCCTGGACCGGGGAATTAGAATTACCTGCAAACCAATTTAACGGTAAATATTCAGTATAATTCTTACCGCATATTCAAAATTGCTTCCGGTCACATGAAACCAATAATTTTTGGATTTTTTAACTAAATTACTCGTTTACTCAAAATGCTTTTGTTATTAGAATGCCACATATAATGTAAAAATAATTTTTATTGTTACGAATATATACCGTCTAAGATTCCCCTACCGTTGACATCGGTAACCGTGATATATCGCTTTGCTACTTTTTTTAGAATAGTTTTTATGCATCATCTGTTAGCTAATGGATACAAGAACCAATGTGATATATGAAAATAAACCAGATAAGTACATCTATGGATCAAATACTAGTTTTTTAACTCATAGTTTAATTTGTATTACACCGAGCCATAATGCAAGGGATATTTTTTTTTAACAAAATCAATATATATAGTTTTTACAATTTTAATTATGCAGCTTAACCAAGAATTTCCAGTTAACAAATTAAAAGTTAGCATAAAATAAAAAGTCTTTTTTTCCGGTCCCAAGACTTTTGCCATACTGCAAGTCAAAAGATAGACAGAACATTATGGCGACAATCCGTGAAGACCATAAGCTTCGTCTAAGAAGAAGAAGATGGAAATAAAAATGGTTTCATTCTCTCAAAACCTTTGAATGAAAACATGTTCGGCCTTCAGTAAGGACAGTCAACCCTTTAACGTTTTTATAAGATCGAATGCTTAGCCCGATGCTCTTGATGTCTATACCATTTAATTCTAAGAGAAGGTTCAAACCAAAATAACAATATAAAAAAAATAATTAATGGTAACCATTTGTAAAAAATATTTACGAAAACTTGAGAATAAATATATATTGTGGCTTTTGGGTTTAGCCGTGTATGGCGAATTTTTTCTATCCAATATTTCGACCGCCATTGCAGGGGTCTTTTTCAGGTTTGATGACTTTGAACCCCGAAGAAGACCCCTGCAATGGCAGTCAAAATATCCGATAGAAGAAATTCGCCACACACGGCAAAACCCAAAAGTCACAATATCAAATCTGGCCGTGAAAACCTAAAAAGTTGAGAACATTTATATTAATATGTTAACTGAGAATATATTAATAGATTTAACGGAAGTAAAATTATTTATAAAATTTAAATAATCAATTTATTAGAAGTAAATGACTTGGTCTGGGCAGTCCCCAGAAAATATAAATCTCATTGAATAATATTTTTATCAATGACTTATTTTAAAATTTATATGTGCATGGTGTAAGTAGGTATCTTCCATTTTTTGAAAGTGCATTTAAATTTCAAGTTAAGGCCAATTTAATAAAACTGAAAGAAATCATTGATAATTTTAGAACAAATTTTTTCTTAGAACGCATTTACATTTCAAACATTACTAGGTATGTTCTTTGACCGAAAAAATATTATATTCTTGAGGCATGGAACATGTATGTATATTGTCAAGGAACACGACGCGCCAACTTCACACCGGTTCCTCACCCAGCGCTAGCTTCGCACCGTTCGATACGTCAAAACAACGCCGGTTCGAAATGTCTTCCCGCGTTACTGTTTTCAATCTAAACGACCACAAGTTCTTCAAAGTGATCAAGGAAAGCCTCCCCGACAAGATCAGCAAGACTCAGAATATTCTGGAGTGCAAGGATGACGTCCTGTATGCGTGGGACTCTTCAGAAAACTGTGTGCTGACGCTGAACCTGCGGGCGCTTGAGACTGAAGACGATGTCGAATATCAGGTATTTAGCATGATTATTTACACTAAAACATACAATTATGTATTTAAACATACGTTTTGTAATATATTGCATTTATTCTATCTGAAAATGGTGAAATTTTAGCGATATTTACGATACATAAGTTTGGCGCGTTTTTGAGGTTATGTTTGTAAATTGTAACGTAAGTAAATGTCAAAATATTTTCTTAGAGAACATATTTTTTAATTATCTTTCATATGCCCTAAAACCAAGCATCACGATGATAAATAATATCGTTTGTAATATTGTTCAAGTTTTTCATTAATTCTTTTAAATATTTGAGGTTATGTATTTTGACGGTTGACGTTCATTGATATATTGATGCATATTTTTCTGTGGGTACATTTTATTAAGACAATATACATACATGCTTTAAATAATTCGAACTACAGTTAAAGATCCTAAGTATAATAATCATAATTGTTATATTTACTATTTCTCAAGTAAAAATGTTTTTTTTTACACATTTCTGTCACTTTTGACAGCAGTGATACCAAACATTTTTTTTAAAATTTAACGAATAATTTTTGGAAAAACTGCTTACATATTTAATGAAATCTTTACTATATTTTACTAATATTAACCAACATAAAAAAATATTCTAATTAAAGAGAAAAAAAACCCCTTTTTAACGAAATGCACTTTGCATTATGACAAAGTGCAAGTCGACTAAATTAGTGAAAAAATGATTTTTATTTATTTTTTCCTATATCCGTTCCATATCTGGAAAAAACGGTCTTCTAAAATTGCCGCCTTTCGAATCTGTTATTTTCCAATGTTCCTGCCTTGTTTAAGTCGCCTCTGCATGGGAAGGTCCACATATATGTTCCCAGGTGAACCTTCAGTTGCAAAGATGTCTTTAACCCTTTCGCATCAGTTGTCGATATATGCCGTCAAAGATTCCCTGACCGTTGACATCGGTTGACGTGATATATTGTTTTACTACTTTCAGTACTCATTGTGACATCTACGGTAGGAACTTTAAACTGCAGTCATTCCCTTTATCAACTTTATTCTTTACAGGAATTTGTAAAGCATGTCAATAAATATCGTTAGATTTCGTCACTGGAGCGATTTTTCTGTAAACCACGTGTGTCAACGCCACCACATGTATGGAGTTACATAATGAACTTTGTTAAATATAATAGTTTTTTATGCATCATCTGATGGCTAAAGAATAAAAGAACCAATGTAATATATGAAAATAGGTCAGATAAGTACATTTATGCTTCAGATACTAGTAAAAATAGTTTGAAAAATTCACGCCATATTGACGGTAAAATTTGTATTCCACCGGGCCGCAATGAAAGGGTTAAACAAGGCACCGACACCGGTAACTGATAAAACTGAGTGACAGCAATTTGTGGTGACAATATGTTCCAGGTATCGAATGAGACTATCATTATATAGCGTGTTTCTTTATAGCAACATCCATATATGTCAACTCTACAAGAGGGCAGACTATATATTTCAAACTCTTACAACTCATAAACCGTTCACTTGATAAATTTTAAATAAATAAAAAAAATAAAGCTAAATTACACGTCGCATTACAGTGCTGTCACCATTTGAGTGCCATTAATTAAATAGAATGCGCCGCAGGAGAAAAATTATTTTCTCTTCTTTTTCGTGAAGATGGCAACACTGACTACCACTCATTTGCATCTCGACCTGCAGCCGACGTCGGACCGATGCTTTTTATTTATATTTTATTGTCGCCGTCTCTCTTCTTTCTCTTCACGGGACGTCGTTTTCTTCTTCTTAGATTCTCTCTGTCTCTCTCTATCTTTATTTTGTAACTCCGTTAGAGGACGGCTTGCGTAATTGATGGAATTGCGACTTAATCTTAAAAATGTCGCGTAGAGCAAAACGATTTTAATGTATATAAGTACTAATCTATAAAATATATAATTATATATGTAAAACTATGTATGTTTCGATAATATTAGTATTTCTTCTCAAAAATTTGTTGGAATATTGCTTATTACACGGTATGAATATGAAAAATAGATAAGTTCCTCGTTACATATTATAGTTGAGTTCATATATCCAAATATATAAATGAAAGTGGTGTAAGTTACACCATTTATAACTCAAAAACGGCTTAACCAATTTTCATGATTTTTATTTTGTAGGATTCTTCCTGAATCCAAATAAAATAGTAGATGTTAAAACATCGGAAAAATAGTCACGGAAATAATTTATCAAAGATTTAATTGTTTCATACATTTTGTATGAACGAAATTTTAGTTATTTGCTGGTTCCAGTAAATAGCATTGCAAGCATTATCTTTTTGAATATAACGCCACCTCTGTTAAAATAATTTTAGTGTTAATTTGAACTTAATTAAAAACTGAATTTAATTCAACGACAACAAGTGAACACAGCATTTATTGATTCTAGGTCGATACGAAGTTCGCCAGGTCAACTAGTTTAGAATATAAAATGCAGCTCAATATGAATTTATCAATGATTTTTATATACTCGTAAATAACATATTGTTATCAATTTTCATTAAGGTATGCGTGGAAAGGCACTCAGATCGGCCAGAGCAAGTAAAAGCACCCTGCAGCTGACGAAATGTAGTCCTAGTACGGTCTTTATCAATCGTGCTTTGAGCTTCACATCACCAACAGCCTGAAACTCGCTGCCAGAAAGTATGAGAGAGCTTAAAAATATATATAATCGTGTCGGAAACAACAGGGTCAGATCCTGTCTGCCCAGAAGTCGGCGACGTCGATGGCGTTACTCCTGGCCATCATCAGGTCTTCTTGGGTGCCGTTAATCGGACACAGCTCACACTCCATTAGATGTGACAGGGTCTGCTCCACGCCGCAGTCACATTCAGTCGGTCCGCTGTAAAACTGGCAAGCTTTCATTTGTGTCCTCGTCTTGCATACTTCAGTCCGAAGTCTGTTAAGGGACCTCCATATATTGCTCCCTTGGTCATGTCCAGGGGCTAGGTCCTCTTTCGGGGCAATGCAAGTATTCCCCTCAGTTGTCCTTCTCCACATGTTCAGCCACAGGGTGGCCTTAGGTATCACCAGTTCTATTGTCGACTGTAGGAAACTTCTTCTTGATTTGAGCCGTGTGGTTATCTTTTGATACCCAAACATAGGGTGGAGTGCGTCGTGGGTTGAAATAATAATGATAAGTTGAGTATTTTTTTTTTGGTAGCATATACTCTTTGAAAACGTTGTTCACCTACACTGCATTAAACGTCATAGAATATAGATCTACTTATGTAGTTCTGCATCTAGTGCTCGACGAATTAAGGCCGGTCGACAGAACTGTCTCTGCTTGTTATTCGTCGACTCTGCAAATGGAGCAACGGCCCTAATCGGACGGACGCTAATTCAATAGGAATCTCCCAGTCTGCCCCTGGCCATGTACTATCCATTTAAAAGTTAACTGCTTTTATTTACGTCAAGATTAATCGCTGCAGATTGCAATTCTTAAACGATTAAAAATATATTAATTTTAACAATTCTTTATATTCAGCGCCTGTATCATGCGCATTCTTCTATACTGCTGTGAATTTTGGCATCTCACCAAAAGCCAATGTAGCCGTATAATGGATTTCAAGAGAAGTTTATGCTTTTCTGCTGATTCCAGAGGACATGTCCCAATCAATTCCAATTGCGTTTCTTAAACAACTTCATTATACAACAATGCCATATCGGCTCTTGTCTACGGCTGCATTGGCTTTTAAAAAGGTCCAAATTCGCTGTCGTATATAACGACGGGGACTATAAAGGCTCTGTTTGTCTACAACCTCTAATAATATTGTGACGGGTATAATGATGATATAAGTTGATAAGTCATTATAAAATACGTTTTTTAGCTTCTTCGTGGATCGAACCCATGATATTTCACATTTTAAGCATCCGCTTCGTAATTGCATAACAACATACGAGTATTATTGATTTTTGATAGCTTTCAGTGTAGTAAATAATGGCACAATTACGTCCAATTTCCAATCGTTAAATCACAAATTTAATGTTGGTACTAGCTCAAATAATTAATACCTTCTACACCTACCCACAATCGACACACTCGTCTCAAACATGCTGAACATCCATACACGTATAATGTATGTCAACTAAGACCATACAGGTTACAAAATACCTTCCTAAATGCCTGGAAAGATCTAGGATTTTTTACGTTTATTCTTTCATATAATCTGGATCTCTTCAAGAAACAGATCAATGTACATTTTGCAATCTCCCCAACTCGCACACAAACAAAACACAATTTTCGCAAGCAACGTCTAGCCAACCGTTTACGCGAGCGTTATAGGTTCTTACTTAAATACATTCCCGGTATTTTGTTTACATAACCCGTTCAGACTTTACTCATTGACTATCAATGTCTCAACCCGCAAAGTGCCGTGCTTTCCTAAACTTCCCCTTCGACGTGATCACACAGGTAAACTGCCTGTAATCGATTAACCCTTCCTGTCCGGGGGTGTCGAACAAGACCGCAGCACGGGGACCGCAGATACTCCGAATACCCCAAATAACCCATTCACCGATAGGATTGGAGGGGGCTCAAATCACGTGGAAACTGGCTCACTTATTCATGGGTTACTTAACCATCCACTCGAGAAAGTACATTTGTCTTTCCAAGAGTTGTCGCAAATTCTTAAGCATGCAGGAATGTGTTTAAGTGATGTTGTTTGAAGCACGTCTAACTTAACTGATTGGATTTGGAAGGCCTTAAATTAAGTGGAAAGACGATCATTTATTCATGTTTAGTTGAGTAACTTTTCGAGTAAATTTAAGTAAATTATTTAATATACATTTAACGTACCTTGTGTTATTAGTGTATCAAATTTGGTGTTATTATAATGTGATTTTATTGTTGCAATTTTGGCTTCTCCAGCGCTCAGTTTTGTGTTGTCATGTAACTTGTACTGGACGTTTACATTACATAAAATTATTTTCTATTGTGATTCATCATCATCAGCCTGTATCCGTCCACTGTTGAACGTTAGCCTCCCGCGTGAGTCTCCATTCTCTTCGATCCTCCGCCTTCCGCATCCAGGTCACTCCCGCTATTCTTTTTATGTCGTCAGTTCATCTTGTAGAGGGTCGGCCAATGTTTCGTTGGGCATCTTTTAGCGACACTCCGAGCATGGATCTCTCCATAGCACGCTGGGTGACCTTTATTTTATAGGTAAGACTTGCTGTTAGATTCCACGTCTCTGCGCCATAGTTAATACAGGGAGGATGCATTGGTTAAACGCCTTAGTTTTAAGACATTGCGGATTATTCGCTTTAAAAATGTACTTTAGTTTTCCAAATGCTGCCCATCCCAGTTGTATAGGCCTGTCAAAAAACAAAAATGGCCGTTGAATAATGCGACGCATCGGTTTGACTGTCAGAGATTTCAGAAATGACGAGTTGAGAGAGCGGACAAGGCAGCCTTTCATAGTTGAGTCGGTTAAGAGGCAAAGTGATTATCAATATTAAAAATATAAAAAATAAATAAGCAATTATTGACTAATTAACGTTTTAAGTTTGACGGATTATCCCGGTCCTCGTTAGATCACCGAAGTTAAGCAACATTGGAAAAAAAATGAATGGGTCGCCGCTTGTAGTTTACAATGGTAACTGACAAATCTGCGACAAAACTACAATTTGCGTTGGTCGTATCTGGAACATGTTCTCAAATTGCCATCATTCTGCTGTGTGAATTGCTATTATCCATAGCTTGTCCAAACATTGTGACAATATTGCAATTCGTATCACTCGTCTGAACAGCCCCTCCATACTCTCAATAAAAAGTCACATCTACATCCGCGCTAATAAATAATAATTATTAATTTCAGAAAGCAATTTTCCGGGCCATCCCATCTGTCGGAATTGCCGCGAAGCTCCTCAATTAATCTCCACGGGTTCGGGGATTGGATAAATTATTTATTTAGAGCAGTCGGATTCGCGTCGGATATTTTCATTAGGGCCAATTTCATTTTGTGGCCGAACAATCTCATCACGGGACGTCCCCGAGGCCTTCAAGTCCGGCCCTTTTCATTTCCCCACTCCTCCACCAAATGTACCGATGCGGCCCTTAACACATTAAATACCGAATATGTATATGCGTTCAATCAATGCATCTTCACAGTATTAACTGGCATCCTCCTCTCTTATTTAGATATCTTTTACTGGATGAGGGATGCAGGATCAGGTTCACAATATAAAGAACTCGTTTTTGTTTCACTATACACGTTTATTTGTCAAACACTTTGCCTGAGTCAAACTTCAACTGACAACTAACGGCGCGGCTTGACATCTCGGCGGTGCCAACTGTCGCTGCCGAAAAAACGAATTCAAGATGGCAGTGGTACCAACAGGAAATTGGCCCACTGTCATAACAAATATTTTGGCCTATGCAAACGCCGTTTAACATTCTACAATTACAACCATTAGATGTGTATTTCTGGCGAGCGAACAAAATAAGAGACAAAAGATCGTTTTTGGAGGCTTTACGGCATCAGCCTCAAGGAGTAATATCAAGCTGATATCATAACTTATCGGACAAACATGTAGAATCTAACATCAGGTATTTTCTATAAAATGAAAGTCACACTACGTGTCTTGCAGAGACCTATGCTCGATGTTTCCTAATACGAGTAGATAGCAAGAGACTTCTTATATCTGGATTATATGGTCACCAAAAATTACTGCCACTTAGTTCTGTCAGATATCACTGTCCATTCATCGTTCTTGGACATATCTACACCTGAAGGTCCACTTGGAAACATATATAGTTCCCGACAACCTCCACAGCAGAAGTCCGAGTACTTGGAAGAGAGGGTACTAGCTTTAGTATCTCATGCGCATTTTCGGGTGATTTTTTCGGATTTTCTAAGGAAATTGAATAATTAGCCAGACTCTCCCTAGGCCAAATTTTGTACAAAGAGGCGGCTACCTAAACCCAAATTTAACATCAACTATTAACATCCTCCTCTCTAAGTTCGTTATTGAATTGCGTGGTGGCGGGATGAGGAGCAGAAGAACAACACACAGACTTTTCCAGAAGCACATATATTTTCATGATAAACTTTACAAACTTCCGGCCCTAGCGGAATAACATGCCGAGCCGGCCATAATACGACCTCGTCACGGTCGGCACACAACTGACTGGTTTTCGGTGACGACAAGCGCCGCGGCGATCTATATAACTAGTCCTCCTAACGGGATTACAAAATGACAACACATGCGTGTCCGATGAGCGAACGAAAACAAGACACAAAAGATTGTTGTATATCGAGGTTTTCGGTACCAGTCAGCAAGGACTATATCATGCTGAAGTCACTATATACTATTGGCTTTTTTTTGGTTGCTAATCTGAAGAAATGCTAATGAACATTAAAAACAGAATCTGTGAAAAACAAGCCATTCTGTGAAAAAACGTATTTCGCAGTTTTACAGAAATTAAATAAACATTTATATATTATTATATAAGGATGCTATAATTTTAGTTCAGCAATTTTCAGCAATCAGATAAACCGTTCATAAGCTAGAAAACGTCAAACTTAAAAAAAAAGTGATATGTTCATCTACATATCACTTTTTTTTTAAGTTTATCACCTTTTAATATAAATTATCATTGCCTCCTACATCACCCAGTGTATGTACTCGTAAGTTACTTGCTAATAAAGTAATCTTAAATGGCAAAAATTGGCAGAAAACTGAGTAAGCAGCATAACGCGCGAAAATCTCCATAAAGCGATACACAATGCACCAAGACAACTTTTCCTATCAAATAAAGTCTTAAACTCGCTCAATATGTAAGGATTTAAATGTTTTATTATCATAATCAGTAGTAAAAGGATATAAGATCCGATTGCACGAAGTCCTTTTCAAATATGTGTGTCAATATCTCGTACTTTATAAACTTTAAGATCGGTAATCAAAGTGTACAGGGCAAGATTCTACCTTTCAAGACCCTAAAATGGTCCCATTTTCGATACTGTCCGAAGATTTAAAGCCCCTTTCAAAGAAGTGCTTTTGTACATATTTAGTTTCTCCATTTCCTAACACTCTAAAATGGTCCCATTCTCAATAATGTCCGAAGATTCAATGTGCTTTCTAAATAAGTGCCTTAACACATAGTGTCTTGAATTTTTAATGCGCTTCCCATTTTATAAATCTTAAGATCGGTAGTTTAAGTGTACAGGGTTAAAATCTGCTTTTCTTAAGACCCCGGGTGCTCCCTTTCTCGGTATTTGCGTCCTCTGAGGATTCCTTCTTGCGGTCAACCCAGGGGTTCTCTCTTCGAACCCAAGACATCCGATCGGGAACAAATCTATCCCAAGAGAAAGCAAATGGATCTCACAAGGAACTAACAACTCACGTTTTGTGAGAAAGTGGAATTGGAAATGTTAAAAGTAAGAATTTCAAAGTTTTGTACGGCCGTTAATTGTTCAAAACGGTGTGGCTTCTAGTCTGGTGGTATACATTGGTGTGCTACAAGGCTTGCTTACTAGCTGCATGCAATTATTCATTTTTATAAAATCTCTATATCTGAAATCGGACTTCGTAGCTAACAAACGGAATTACACTACTTTTAAGAGCTTCTGCGCATCCGTCTGCAAGAGTGCAGACGCAAGTAATGACTCCTAACTGATGTCTGCCATTCTGCAGAATCCATTCCCACGTATTTCGTGGCTTGCAACGTGTTACCAAAGAAGGCAATTCGAGACTCGCTTTAGTATACTTAATTCGCAGCATTAGACTGAAGTCTATTTGACATCTAACTGATGCACCTAGAATCGCGGGAAGGCCTTCAGCCACTCTTAGTAACAAGTAGCTTTTTGCATGTTGGACGCACGTATGCATATTTGTCGTATGCTATTGGGTATGTACGTTTATATATGCTCTATGTTTCTCTTATAATCCGTAAATAAATAATAATAGTCCTAAACTGTTTTGAAAATTAAATGAAATATGTAAACCCAACAGCCTTATTGTATCGCGAGAGTGTTGGCAATATTGAAAATAAACATTATTTCGTTTGAATTTAGTAAAAAAACACTAAAAATAAATGTATTTGTTGTCAATTTATAATTAAATATTATGTGAACAAATATTATTATGTAACTTCTTCGTAGTAGTATCAATCCGGTGGATTGGTTTGCAGCAACAGAATCTTGCATCTCGATCTGCATTCCTCTCGGTCCTCCGCAACCCTCTTCAGCTCAGCATAAGAGCTACAACTCATGTCCTCGAACACTTGCTGCAACCACTCCCGTCTAGGGCGCCCTCTACAGTTTCTACCCTCAACCATCCCCTCCACAATGTCGTGAAGAAGACCATCGTGGCGCATGATGTGACCGATCGCCTCTCTGAGATGGTTCTTATTAGGTCCCTATCTTCCTTGATTATCCTGAGAGCCTCATTGTTAGTAACGTGGTCTCTCCAATGAATAAGCAGTGCGGTGCGAACCTTCATTTCCATCGAATTTATATTTTTAATTAATTGACATAATATTTAACATATTTGAATTAAAATATGATGTGGAATCACTGCATTTTCCACGTAACAATACGTGAAACATGACACGTTATTTATAAAATGAATTTAAGAAAAACTTTACATATTCGATGGCAATAAAATGGGTGTGTAGGTGGTGCCACTCGTAGCCCTTAATTATCATCATTAACCGCTTATTAATTGGTGCCCTTCACTCTCTACCGAGTGGACCCTTTGAGAGTTTTACACATCGTTCAAGGACCCTCAAACAGCCCGCATACGCAAGCATTGAGAAGCGCTGCATTCACAGGAAAATTACGTAATGTTTTTTAAATATATAACTTGCTTGCTTTGTTTTTTATTGTAGTAGACTCTGTGACGCCCATCGGACTCGGCAGATCGTTTAATGTAAGAAGAATATTTAGTGGTTGTTTTGTGTGGCTTGTAATAATGGCCTTAAAGACGCAACAGCATTCCAAAGTAAGCAATCTCCTCGCAGGGACCGCGATATCTGAAATTATCGACCTTCCCAATAGCATATGCCGGCGGTCATAGCTCAATGTTCGAAGCGTTTGCTTTGCAAGCCAAAGGTCGTGGGTTCGATCCCCGACGGAGATTAAAAAAAAAAGGATTTTTAATCGATTTATAAGCTCTAAAATACCTCCAGTTGGTGTGAATTTGACCCATCACCCGTAAAATGTCAGTCATAGAATATTAATTAAAATTGGTGGTAGACTAAAGTCGTCCCGTGGAGATCACCCATTCATAGTAAATTCCTGTAATAATAAAGGATGATGCGTGAATCTCGGGCTGTAGTCTATGACGTTGGCGGATCAACACTCCATATGTAGAGTTTAGCCATATACACCATGGTAAGCGTCAAATAATTCCACAGATGAGACTTTACAATTACTATCACCATCTGGCGGTTTTCTCCTGTATGTAAATAACTTATTAGGTTATATAACTTCTTAGACCCGTGCAATGGCGTTCGAAATATTGGTTAAAAGAAATTCGCCACACACGGCTAAACCCAAAAGCCACAATTTTCTCCTGTATGTGTTTACATAAAAAAAAACTTGCCCTGTGCTGGGAAATGGGTAAATGCACGATCTGCATCTCGACAGGAGCAATTGCACAGCTACTGAGTCTTCTTTGAATTAATTCGTAAACCTAGTCGCACACAGTTAGTTTGCGAATTGTCGATAATATCCTACAGATCTGCAATGGAGTGTTGTTAATGTAAATCATCTGCCTTCAAATTCAAATAATTCCTGAAAAATTACACGATAAACCTATTCGGTTCGCCTCGACTGTCAACGTTGCAATATTTGCAAAGCTCTTGTTATATTTATTTTGTAATGTCAGTCGATGTCAGTAGTATCCCGTCTACTTCTGTCAGCTGCGGCTCTCGAGTGTCGCGACATATGTCGCGCTGAGAGACGTTTAACCCTTCAAGTGCGCGTCGAGACCCCCTTACCGAGGCTCGCCTGCGCACCATAATTGCACAGCGCACTTAAATGGTTATTCAGAATCGCGAACTGAAACGCATGGATCAAACAAAAAATAGAGAAATTATTTAGGCCTTTGAGATGTTGTAATACAGAAGAATTCTCGGAATTTTCTGGAGAGACCACATCACGAACAATGAGGTTCTCAGCATAATCAAGGAAGATATATATATATATATAATCGTGTCGGAAACAACAGGCTCAGATCCTGTCTGCCCGAAGTGGGCGACGTCGATGGCGTTACTTCTGGCTATCATCAGGTCTTCCTGGGTGCAGCTATTCGGGCACAGCGCACACTCCAGAAGGTGTGACAGGGTCTGCTCCACGCCGCAGTCACATTCAGTCGGTCCGCTGTAAAACTGCCAGGCCCTCATTTGTGTCCTTGTCTTGCATACTCCGGTCCGAAGTCTGTTAAGGGACCTCCATATCCTCCATCAAGGAAGATGGCACACCTAGTAAGAACCATCTCAGAGAGGCGAGCCCGATGGATCGGTCACATCATTCTCCACGATGGTCGTATTCATGACATTGTGGAAGGGATGGTTGAAGATAGAAACTGCAGAGGGCGCCCGAGTATTTGCAGGATGTGTTCAAGGACATGAGTTGTAGCTCTTACGCTGAACTAAAGAGGGTTGCAGAGGATCGAGAAGAGTGGAGATCGAGATGCAACAAAAGGTGCTTCAAACCAATCTACCAGATTGATACTACGAAGGAGAAAATAATTATGGTTACAAATTGTTTAAGCGAACAGAATACGATATTTAAAAATAAAATCGTCAAATAAATACCATACTAGGTATCTATTCACACGCACCATGGTTAAAATTCTCGTGTGAAAACATGATTGGACAACACCTTCTTTTCTTTCTATCCTCTTAATGGCAGGTAACACATTCCACACTCGGCACACATACATACAAAAACATGCGAATACATATTCGTATGTTCTTATTCAGTTTTACACACATTTGTAAGCACGGTGAGGGTCATTAAATTCTTCATTCCGAATAATTAATTGTAATCATTTCTGCCCGAGCCACGTTTTGAAGAGCCCTGCCGTTGAAAGTAATTGATACTTCGTAATACGTACTGGAGTCGGTACGTAAGTACATGTGTAATTACATCTTCATAGGCGCATAAAAGCGCGAATACATTTGATGTACGTTGGTTTATAGACTTCAAATCGTTTTAATTGTTCTCAAAACGAATACTTTTTATATGATTGCGTAGTCGACAGCCGGAGAGTAAAACTAGAAAAAAACGTGCATATTAATTTGAACCCTAAATCTTTGGAAATATTATAAGTAAAAATAATAAATATTATTATTATTAAGATTAAATTTTTAAGTATTATTTAAAAAAAAGAAGTTTCTTGTAATATCTAGGTTGAACTGTCAAATATAAATGTACAGACCTAAAAAATGCATAACGCAATTTTTTTGTCTTTAAAAATTATATTTGCGAATAAATCAATTGATTTTACTTTGCAAAAAATCCGTTGATAATTTATAACAAGAGCCATCTATATATTATATAAAAAAAAATATTTAAACAAATATAAAGATATTGACAGTTACAATTTTAGTCATAATAAATACATTTATTTTAATTTTTTAGATTCTCTTACCACGCCACTTTGAGATGAATCTTGTGTGTGGCGTGGGCTTCATCTATGATATTACAATTTTACACTATACAATTTGTTTTATATCATAAAATAAATTTGTAATAACCTCGAACAATCTCAATTTGACAATATTTAAGGTACTTTATATTTAAAATTATAACATCATCATCATCAGCCTGTGTCCGTCCACTGTTGAACGTAGGCCTCCCGCATTAGTCTCCATCCTCTTCGATCCTCCGCCTTCCGCATCCAGGTCACTCCCGCTATTCTTCTTATATCGTCAGTCCATCTTGTAGGGGGTCGGCCAATGTTTCGTTTGCCAGTTCTTGGGCGCCATTCCAGTACTTTTCTTCCCCATCGACCGTCGTCTCTTCGACAGATATGTCCTGCCCATTGCCACTTGAGTGTGCCTATTCGTTGGGTAGCATCCACTACTTGAGTTCTTCTGCGTATTTCCTCGTTTCGGATTCTATCTTTTAGCGACACTCCGAGCATGGATCTCTCCATAGCACGCTGGGTGACTTTTATTTTATGGGTAAGACTTTCTGTCACATTCCACGTCTCTGCGCCATAAGTTAATACAGGGAGGATGCATTGGTTAAACGCCTTAGTTTTAAAATGTACTTGAGTTTTCCAAATGCTGCCCATCCCATTATATATATTATATTATATGTAATAATTTCTCGACTAGATCAATTGTTCAGTGCTCAGCGTCGAGTGCAATGAACAATACATGTGTATACATTGCAGTTTGAATCTCACGTCCATCTTTCCTTTTTTTGTTATTAAATGATGGATGTAAAAGTCATAAAAAAATGTATTTTTCTATATGTTGTGGCTTTCGGGCTTAGCCGTGTGTGGCGAATTACTAATAACCAATACTTCGACCGCCATTTCAGGGGTTTTTTTCGGGGTTGATGACTTAATGGTGAGTTGGTGTCTGGGAGTAGTTTAGCCGTCAGCGTAACGTACCTCCACGAGCGTCACGTCGGAGAATCGTGTGCGGTGGGTATGTCAACACTAAATCATCAACCCTGAAGAAGACCTCTGCAATGGCGGTCGAAATATTGGAAATTAGTAATTCGCCACACACTGCTAAGCCCACAAACCAGAGTATCAAATCTGGCCGTGAAAACCTAAGAAGTAATTTATTTTTCTTTATATTTTTATATGTGTGCGAATTTAAATGTAAAAATTAATAGGATTAGTAGGAGAATCTTTCTTTGGAAACTAGCAGTAAAACTTTCGCTAGCAAATTAGTGTATCGTTGATAGTCCATATGGGCCTGGCACTTATTCACCGCTCTAGAAGACCGTTTCTGTTTTCTTTTACTTTATTTTTTTTCCGAATTATTTGGTCGGAAGGACGACTCGCTTTACGACCGGACGAGAGTCTTACGACTTCTCGACGACTGCCCCCCGTGGTCCAGTGGTGAAGGAGATCTACAATAATCATAAAAACCTTTGTTTCCTAACAACCGACATGTGAATAACCTAATATATAGAATGCAGCAATATATATAATATGTACAAAAAAATATTTTGCTGTTAATAAGAAAAACGTCATTTTCCTCGTTCAGCATTTCCTTGAAGAAAAATGCAGTTTTTTTTTAATTTCTTATGCGGCAGGCGGGCGTATAGTCCAGTGGTAAAGCGTTTGCTTGTCATTCAGACGCCGTCGGTTCAAAACCCGACCATGCTTGATTTTTAACGCTTTAATTACGCCTCGGTTTGAATACAACTTATACTGTCAATTATAAAACTAGTATTTGAAGTTTAAATGTACTACTTCTTCTTCTTCGTGTCAGCGACATCAAATTATTTTTTCCTAGTATCTGGCAACATCGATAGCTCGTGTGTTGCCCAGCATTAGGTCCTGAGATGTGCAGCTTGTTGGGCACATGGAGCAGGATCTTATATATAAATGTGCTTATCTGATAAATGTTCATATATCACATTGGTTCTTGTATCATTTACCTATCAAATCATGCGTAAAATAACTATTCTAAGAAAGAAGCAAAACGATATATCACGTCAACCAATGTCAACGGTCAGGGAATCTTCGACGGCATATATCGACAACCGATGCGAAAGGGTTAATAATTTATAAATTATTGATGATTTATACAAAAAATTAACAACTAATGGTGTTTGCTGTGAATTTTTATGATTCAATTGTTTACGCTGCTAATATTTGACTAGCACAATATCTCTATGCTCTCTTTAAACAAAGAGTGTCAATCTGTCATATACCCTCGCTATCACTTCAGTCCCACGATGTCGTGATGCTGCGGCGTTAGTTATCATCACAAAGACCCGGGATCTCGTCCCGCATTGTTCCTTGAAGATTGAACAAGCATCGGCGACAAGCACGCGACACATGTAATACTAGCGCGACGAATCTCTTCAAAACGTTGCACGCGACTGACAAGTATTTTGTCAGTAAATTACGCTTTTTAAATATAATACTTTTTTATACATCATCTGATAGCTAAAGGATACAAAAACCAATGTGATATATGAAAATAGACCAGATAAGTTAATTTATGCTTCAAATACTTTTTAAGCAAAAAAAATGGTTTGAAAAATTCACGCCGTATTGACGGTATAATTTGTATTCCACCGAGCTGTAATGAAAGGTTCAAAAAATATTGAAATAAACCTTACTTCAAAAAAATATATTAGCCGATTAATTTGTGTACCATCTGCTTGCAGTACGAATAACTGCCACCTATGATTTTATATAGGAATCAATCTAAAAAAAGTAACTGACAAGTAGTAACAGGAGGGAAAATAAATGTTGACTAATAACAGGATAAAAAAGTAGCTTACATTAATATTAATTTTATAAATGCTTACTCATGTTGTAGACTAAGGTATAAAAAGGGGTATATTATCAAATAAATTAGTATCAACACAACTCCGGTCTTTGGATTTATCCTCAGTGCCGGATCCTTGGTATTCCGGCATCACCATTTAAGTTAAGTTATAATTAAAACATATTAAATAAAAAGTACACATAATTTGCGTTTCATCATTTTTTTTTGTGTTCTGAGAAGTATTTACTATGATTGAATCATCACCCACAAAAGAGTGGTTACTCCAGATAGGCAGCGTCCACTATTGACAGTGACGGATCGTCTTGTTCCACGTCACAATGGTCGGATCAATTAGCGGAGGCTTCCATTATGCTCCTTGTGTCTGCTCCCTTGTTGCGACCAGAGACACGGCGAGGACATTCGTTATCGTCGCAGCCTGTCACGAGGATATTGGCTGCCTTCAGCTACTCGAATCAGGGCATGAAAACCTACCTGCTATAGTGTACAGATTTTTTTTTTTAATATTTTTTTTTGCTAGGATATCATGACCCAGTTGGTCCGCAAAGAACTTCCTAATTCTCTTAAATTCTACGAGGGTTATCTGAATATAAGATTTCCAGTGTCTTGTCAATAGAGGTTTTGCTGACATCAAGGATCATTTCGGAGAGCTTACGAACCATCACTCTTCGATCTGAGAGCATCGCTGCCTCCACTTTTGCTTTTTGATTGTTTCGTCAGAAACAGATGGCCGTCCGGTACGCTCCTCATCATGGACGTCAGTAAGCCCGCTCTTGAACTCTCTGCACCATTTGCGCACGTGCTGTACGCTCATACACTTGTCTCCATAGATTTCTCATAGCTGGGAATGGATTTCTACCGTCGCATTGTTTTTTGCAGACAGGATACGGATCACCTAACGCAGCTCACTCATGGCGGGAGATCCATCACGTACGGCTGCCAAGCCAAGACTGAGCTCCGCAGGCAGCTCGCTAGGGAAGGGATTTGGAGTGGGAGAAAGAAAGTACATTACAGAATCGCGGGATTCACCATAGCAGCGATTTTCAAGACAGTAGCGCCATGGGAACTTTATATTACGGATAACCCTCGTATGTTAAAAACAATGTTGTACTCTTTCTCTTTATATTTTTTATTTCTTGACTTGTACTTTGTATTATTGCTGAATGCATACGAAAGTGATGAAATAGATTTTGGATTCAATTTTTAAGGAATTGAAGTGAATTTATAAAAAAATAATTTAAAAATATATCATCGAGTAGACACTTGGTTTCCCCTGGCATCGGTGGGGTAAAGGTCACTCTGATTGTTGGGGCGGTGGGGGACATGTGTCTCACTGGGGTAAGGTTTTGTTATTTTATTTATTTTATTTTACTTCCTTGCACGGACGCCCCTGGGCGCCCTCTAAGGGAACCTCCCCGGGCCGCAAATCAAGGGTCTCCTTTATCGGGATTGTAGTACTTTTTAGATAAAGCAAAAAAAACTGGAATTAAATACTTACAGAAGAATACTACCGTTACTTCCAAATCTAGTCTTGTTATAACCAAAACTTCAAATTTACTCGCTCGACGGGTATAGCTCAATGGTCAAAGCGTTTGCTTTGCAAGTCTAAGGTCTTGGGTTCGATCCACGACGGATTACAAAAAATACGATTTCTAAGCCCTAAAATACCCTCAGTTGGTGTGAATTTGATCCCTTACATGTAAAATGCCAGTCATAGCCTAATAATCAAAATTGGTGGTAGAAGAAAGTCGTTCCGTGTAGACCACCCATTCATATTAAATTCCTGTAATAATTAAGGATGATGCGTGAATCTCGGGCTGTAGTCTATAACGTTGGCGGATCAAAACTCCACGTGCAGCGCTTAGCCATATGCAGCATGGTAAGCGTCATAGAATTTCACAGATGAGACTTCAGAATTACTATTACCATCTGTCGGTATTCTCCTGTATGTGCTTCCATAAAAAAATATACCTCAGAATGTATAGCTCTTGGTACAAAAAATGCATAGCGGTGCAATTAGAATTGAAATTGAAGTACATCGAATCGGTTTTACTTCTACTTATTCGCAGTCCACTACTCTCCAGAGCCAGTCTCCATTCCTCCAGCATTTCCTGAATACTTTGGGCATTTTCACTGTTTAGAGCAATATCGTCAGCATATAAAATATTCCATGGGACTGGTTTTTTAATATCTATGGTGACATAGTCTATGGAAAAGTTAAAAAGCAATGGAATGGTGAACACCGGTCCTCACTTGAAATGGTTTACTCAGGCGAGCGGGGCTTCGAACACTCGTATGTATTTCATGGACCTGTTGAGACCTTAAAAACTGCCTAAACAACTCCCTCGGAACTCTATCAAAAGCCTTTTCGAGATCAATGAAAACCATGTAGAGATCCCTACTATTTCCTCTGTATTTCTCAGTGAGAAGTCTAGTCGTTTGGATAGCATCTGCACTGGATCTTCCCGACACGAAGCCACATTGGTTGGACGTAAGGTGTGTTAGCTCTGTGAGTCTTTTATTTAACACTCTTTCCCATATTTTTAGTGTGGGGGTATGAGTTTTATTCCCCGAAAATTTCCACATTCGCTTACAATCCTACTGCATGCATATATATAATATAATTATTTAACATATTAATAATATAAAAACTGAAAAAAAAATTGAGTTGATGAAAATATTTAAAAAAATATAAACGATATACACGTATATGTCGTATCCATTGTTGGATAGATTTATACCCTCGGGTATTATCCTCCCCGTGTTTACAACAGCTCTTCAGGATCACCGTCTCCCAGCGAGGTCCCATTACCTTTGACGATCGGTGGACTCGATGACGCTCGACGTCGAGTGCCACAATGCCATCGCGTTTGATTTTCCCATTTTCTAAAAAAAAATATTTAAAAAAAACAAACAATGATAGAGAAAAAATTTATTCGCAAACAATACGAATCCACTGCGGTACTGAAATCGCAGTCGAGCCTTCCAATATAAAGGATCAAAGGTTTTTGAAGTACTTCAAAACAAACGGTATCATAAGCGCATAATATTTTTTTTCTTGTGATCTTATTTAATGATTGTTATATTTCCGGCGGGTATAGATGCCGGCGGGTATAGCTCAATGGTCAAAGCGTTTGCTTTGCAAGCCAAAGGTCGTGGGTTCGATCCACGACGGAGATTAAATAAAAGAAAGGATTTTTATCGATTTCTTAGCTCTAAAATACCCCCGGTTGGTTTGAATTTGATCCCTCACCCGTAAAATTCCAGTCACAGTGTATTAATTAAAATTGGTGGTATACGAAAGTCGTCCCGTGAAGACCACCCATTCATAGATAATTCCTGTAATAATAAGGATGATGCTTGAACCCGGGCCATAGTCTATGACGTTGGTGGATCAACACTTCACATGCAGCGCTTAGTCAGATAAGACTTCAGAATTACTATCTAGTAAAAGTTAAAACATTCAATAATCCCAGGGTTGTGAATTGCACCGCGAAGAAGGAGTGAATGTTTGAGAGCAGCAATTTTCTTCCGGGACTAACGAATGGAAAGAAAGCATCCCTAGAAGAAAAAGAGTTGGGTTACGTTCGTAATTGATCGAATTGAATAGATAGTTACCGTGAATATAAAAATAGAGACCTTGGAGAATTTTTTTATGTATTTTTTCGAGCATGAGAATATATTTGGATTTTGTAACTCAGAATGTGCAGACTCTTGGTACAAAAAAAGGATAGTGGCATTATATGTGAAGAAAAAAAACTTGGTTAACCGATTTGACATCTGTATTACACAGATTGGATATCACACGTTAGGTTGTTCGGTAGCTAAGCAGGTAGATTGGTAGATGACCGCCGCACATTTTAAGTACCCCATTAATTAAATGTATTGTGTCCAGTGGTAATAATGATGATTGCAAAGACCGTATACAGAACTATGAGGGTGAGTCGAAAGTTCGGAAGTGTCGATTAATAAAGCATTGTATCAAAACATTATCCCTTGCCGAAGGGGTAAGGTCAAATTCGGACTTTCCATCACACCCTTAATGTGGATCACAACGCCATTTTACATTGTAATTTACGTATTTAATTTATTATTTAGTAAAAAATATTTTTTCATTCCATATCCTCTTCCTAACTAGAGAATATAGTTGTCACAAAATGCCGCAACTAAGATTTGTCAGACGCCATGGTCTTCATTTCAATCCATTTCTGCCTCCCGTTGCAACTCGGCGGCTTGCTTAGTTGTGAAAACTTTTGCATACTTAACCGAATTTTTCTTCTTTAGCCTAGCCATTTCCCATCACCTGGGGTCGGCTCTCCTTGTGGCACATTCGGCATGTCTGTCTGCCCTGCGTTGCGTTCTCGGTCAAACCCAGAGTTTTCAGATCCATGTTTACAATTGAAGTCCAGGTTGCCTGTGGTCTTCCAGGTCTTCTTCTCAGCGTGGGTATGTTGAGGGCTCTCTTCACCATGTGGTCCTCATTTCTCCGTGTCACATGCCCATACCATCTTAGGCGGTTTTCCCTTATACAATATTTTCAGGTATGGGGGCCACCCGAAATGAACCCCGAATATGCTCATTTCGAACTCTATCAACTCTTGTCATACCGCTCGCCCACTTCAGCATCTTCATCTCTGCCACATGAATCCTATCCAAGTCACGTTTCAGCGGGGTCCAACACTCCGATCCGTAGAGCTTAGCTGGCCTTTCAGCAGTTTTATAGATTTTACCTTTGGTCCTAACTGAAATCTTGCTGCATACTTAACCGAATGTCGTGATGGAAATAATGTGAATTAATTTAAAAAAAAAAACATTTTATTTTTTAACAAAAGTTAAAATTTGCTTAAATAGTCAGGGATCATGCTTTTGGAGAGCACAGCCGGTCAAGACCAGTGCACTCTATGACGCTCAGCTAGGGAGGCTGGAAATGTGTGTTGTGTTCTTGTTTGTGTGTGTGATGGGGAGATTGCAAGTGTATATTTATCTGTTTCTTGAAGAGATCCAGATTGTAGGAAGGAGGAAACAGACGCTGGAAGAGCATTCCAAAGTGTACCAGTGGCATTAAGGAAGAAACTTTGGAAACTGACAGCTCTTGGTCGACACACATTAACCGTGTTTATAATTTGGTGCGTTAATAAATATCAATCAAACGGAAGGTCGAATGTTCGATTCCCGATGAAGATTAAAAAATATATTTGTAAGTCGATTTCTAAGTTCTATAAATACCCCGGCTGTTGTTAATGAGGCGTGAATTTTGGGCTGTAGTATATGACGTTAGCGGATCAACACTCTACAAGCAGCGCTTGGCGATGTGTAGCACGGTAAACGTCACTGAATCCACAAATGAGGCTTCAGCATCACAATCACCATCTTTCGGTACTTTCTTGTATGTGCTTACATAAAAAAAATACAATCGTGTGTTAATTACTAATGTATCTTTGCTTTTTATCTTCATTTAAATAATTTCATTGATTATCACATCCAGCTTTGGATTTGTGGCCTTTGGGTTGAGCCGTGTGTGTCGCATTTATTCTTTATACCGATATTTTGACCGCCATTGCAGGGGTCATCTCCAGTAGTAATATTACTTTTCAGGGTCAATAATTCGTGATCTTCTTCTTCTTCTTCGTGTCAGCGACATCAAATTATTTTTTCTCAGTATCTGGCAACATCGATAGCTCGTGTGTTGCCCAGCATTAGGTCCTGAGATGTGCAGCTTGTTGGGCACATGGAGCAAGATCTTAGGTGTGAGGCGGTCTGCAGGTCTCCACAGTCGCACAATAGTGTCTCTCCCTGCCGAAGCATTCCCCACCGCTCGAGGTTGTCCTTTGTTCTACCAACTCCAAAATTCTTAATAATAATTCATGTTGTCGTCTCAATATTTCCGAACATCAAAGTTCGGCTTTCTGGAATTGCCACTTTACCATTTCACCACGGTACCTATCGTGATGTCCGGCAACCCTTTTCTATCCATAATGCAGGGCCGGCGCTGTTATTTGTTGTAAGATGGCGCCCCATTGTACCGGGGGCCCTGAATATTCAAGCATCGCCCCCTCCCCGCCCAAAACATACATTATTCCACGTAAGGACTGCGTGAGCGAGGGGTAACAATCCTTCAAAAATATATAATACGAACTATCATTAAATGCGTAGCTTCCTTTTCTTCGGGTCAAGCCGCCCCTTAGGACAAAATGATCCAAGCCTCTAGTGGAGAGATGGGTACCAGTAATCTAACCAGCGTCTTCTAAAATTTTTCAATTTCATTGACTTTATGCTGTTCCAAGTAATATTTAAGACAGAGTGATGCGGCTTCGGTTTGAGCCGCCTCTTAGTAAAAAATGGTCCAGGCCGAGTCTTATTTCTTCAAATGATCCGATTAACAAATCATCAATAAATATGCTTCGGATACTTCAGGTACTTCCTCTTCAAACATTCGGACTTTTGCTCTGGAGGTTTTCGAAAACGATATTCATGTTCCCTTGTAGACCTTCAGGTGCAGATATTGCCTTGAATGAGAAATGGATATTAGCAGCTAACAGGACTAAGTGGAGGCAATTAGTGGTGACCTTATGTTCGAGATGTGAAACGGATATGGAAAGAATACTTTTATTAAATCCACGGGCTGGCACTGTCCTGAAAAGACTTCGGAAACTATTCGTAGAATGTACTCGGCGGAGCTACGGGAGGCTGTGCTGACATAAGATTAGGCGAGGATCAATGAAGCTGCCTGAATTTTGTGGCGATAGCTCTTGATGACTTGATGTTCAAAACGTTATTTTAAACATAATTATTTTGTATTAAACATCCAAAAGTCTTTAAAGTAATTGTTATGTTTAAACTCTATATTAGATGGAATCTGTCGATTCATACAGTCGGGTACGACACAGGGCATTTTGCCACTCTATGTAAATCGAGGGCATCAAGGGTCCAAAACAACAGGTATCGAGAAAATCGCGGTGTATGAAATTCAATGTATTAAATATTAATTTTATAAAATCAAAGAATGCATCGATACGGAGCATTGACCATCCTAATAATCTGCCACTCTATGTATATTGAAGGGATCAAGGTCCAAAACGGTATCAAGGAATGTGCGGTGTATGAAATTCAATGTATGATATTAAGTTTGATAAATGCTTACTCACGTTGTAAACTAAGGTATAAAAAGGGGTATCTTATCAAATAAATCAGAATCAACTTAACTCCGGTCTTTCGATTTATCCTCAGTGCCTGAACGTTGGTATTCCGGTATCACCATTTAAGCTGATGCCATCATTTCGGGACCGCGGGTTCCGGAACAATGACCATTTGCTCCAGTTAAGGTCATATCCGTCAATTTTCGTAGCGATAGATGGAACATAAAATCTCTTTTTCTTCTAGGGATTCTTTCTTTCCATTCACAGAAGGTCTGTTTATTAATTTGCTAGAATATCGCAAACATTCATTCCTTCTTCTTTGCTACGTGCATAAACATACTGTACGAAGCTTGAATGTTTTAACATAGTATATTAATAAGTACACCCGTTTGTTAGCCATTCATTATTTTTGATCCCAGTTGAACATACAATCTCTTTTTTTACAACGGCAATTTCGCTTCTAAATGGCCTACCAGCACACCTCGATCCTCTTCTCACATCCTTTTCATCTTTTTTCGATGGTATTGTTCTCCTAGATCTCTGTGATCTTTAACACGTGTCATTTTCTCATGTTTTTTTTTATTTTATTCTATGTACCTTGGAATTGCGGTTGTGTTAATTAAATAAATAAATAAAATAACACATTAAAGCAGGGTAAAAAGTGTCGATTTAGTTAATGTTTTTGTGCGTAAAAAATTATTGAAGGGAAAAAAGAGGACTTATGATTTGTAGTGCGTTACCGCATGGGCACCCTGTCTGTACCCACTCACCATCCGGGTACATAGTGGACAAGTCGCGGACTACAATAGCTGATTTATTGTTTGCCTTCACGTTGCTTTGTCGGACGTATTTATTGATCTTGTTTGTTTAATGTAATAAGTAATTGAGTGGCTCAACGTTGCGGAGCTTATGTCCTCGATTGTATGAAACTTATGGTACTCCAGAAATTGTCGTATGATCTGCTGCAAATCTAAAAAAATATATACATGTTTAGTGCTAATGATGAGTTGTAAAGTAAAGTCGGTCGACAATGTTTGATTTCTCATTTTTAGACTAAATCATTTGTTTTCGATTACTTTAACCCTTTCGTTACGGCTCGGTGGAACACAAATTATACTGTCATACGGCGTGAATTTTTCAAAAACATATTTTTTTGGTTATAACTAGTATTTGAAGCATAAATGTACTTATCTGACCTATTATCATATATCACATTGGTTCTTATATCCTTTAGCTATCAGATGATGCATAAAAAACTATTATAATTAACAAACGTTCATTATGTAACTACATACATGTGGTGGTATTGACACAGGTGGTGTACAGAAAAACCGCTCCTGTGACGAAACCTTACGATATTTAATTACATGCTTTACAGATTCCTGTAAAGAATACATGTAGGTTGATAAAGAGAATGACTGCAGTTTTAAGTTCCGTAGATGTCACAATGAGTACTGAAAGTAGCAAAACGATATATCACGGCTGCCGATGTCAACGGTAGAGGAATCTTAGACGCATATATCGACAACCGATGCGAAAAGGTTAATAAATGTGTATTCCGACAGTATTGACGGCATTAATCCCAAGCTTTCCAAGGATTGGTGTCATAAAACATAACTTTATTACAATTTATCACAAGTTTCATACAGGAGAATACCGACAGATGGTGATAGTTATTCAGGTGTTTCATCTGTGGATTCTATGCCGCTTACCATTCTACATAAGGATAAGCACTGCATGTGGAGTGTTGATCCGCCATCGTCATAGACTACAGCCCGAAATCCACGCATCATCCTTATAATTAAATTAATTTACTATGAATGGGTGGTCTTTACGGGACGACTTTCGTCTACCACCAATTTTGATTAATAGGCCATGACTGGCATTATACGGGTGAGGGGTCGAACTCACACCAACCGGAGGTATTTTAGAGCTCAGAAATCGATTCAAATATTTTTTTTAAATCTCTGTCGAGAATTGAAACCACGACCTTCGGCTTACCAAACAAACACTTGAGCTATACCTGCCTATAATATAATATTGAATAATCCAATCGAATTTCGAATACTCCACCATATTGTCAAGAGTTGCGCGACTGATCGGCCTTTAGAGAGGTAGCTACTCCTATGGAGATATAGAGAGGCGACTTAATGTATCTACATTGGAGAGACGTAGAACAGTGACTGACTTGCTGTATATTTTTAAAATTATGAACTCCATAATCGATGACTCGACATTATTGCAGGAAATTACGTTCAATGTTCCCTCCCGGTTCACTAGAGACAGTGACCTGCTACATGTAAGGACATCCAAAACCAACTACGGATTCTATTCTTCTATGTTAAGAATGTGTAGACTGGTTAACTCCTCTAGTGACTTGGACTTTTTCGGGGTGGACCTTCCAGCATTTCGCAGATCCCTCTACTAATGTACTAGATCTGTTTTTTTTTTACTCATGTTCATGTTTTGTCTAAATGTATTGTCTTAGCTATTATATTGTTCTGTTTTACCATTTAATTTATTGTATTTTCTATTTTAAAACCATATGTATTGGCCTAGGGCCTAGGCCGTTAATAAAATAAAATAAAATAAAATAAAACAAAATAAAATAAAATAAAATAAAATAAAATAAAATAAAATAAAATAAAATAAAATAAAATAAAATAAAATAAAATAAAATAAAATAAAATAAAATAAAATAAAATAAAATAAAATAAAATAAAATAAAATAAAATAAAATAAAATAAAATAAAATATAATAAAATAAAATAAAATAAAATAAAATATTATCGAGTATTCGAATTTTCGATTGGAATTTCTTGTCTCGATCCCTTGTTCTCCGTTTCCAGCTTTCGACTTGCTATTAATGTCGGTTAAGTCTACGCAGTAGGTTTGGAAATACACCTCAATAATGGAGGTCATCAGTCAGGCGGCTCATATCGTCTTGATCTGCGACCGGAAGTCACGGGATCGAGTCTCGGAGGTCCATTTCTCATAATCTTCGGGGATGTGTCTTCTGCCTTCACTTCCGCCTCCTGGGAGGACTGTGAGGACAGAGGACAGTGGGAGGTTTAGGGGGATCTTCCGGAACTGGGGCGATCTTCTGTCCTCGATGGACGCTGCTTTATATTAAGTATCCGGCTTTGCGAATACGCAACATCTAAAACATTTCATATAATTCAACACATAATCAAATATTTATATAATTTGCCGGCGGCCATAGCTCAATGGTCAAATTGTTTGCTTTTAAAGCCAAAGGTCGTGGGTTCGATCCCCGACGGAGATTAAAAAAAAAGGATTTTTAATTTTGACAATTATTTATTTATTTCCTTCAATAACATTACAAAATATTTTTACAACTTAATTCATTATTGAAGTATTTACATAAAAGTGTGGCCCAGTAAATTTATTGACACATTTAGTGTCAATGACCTCACACCAGAACAAGCGTTAGGAGACTCAATGCAAATAGTTGACTTGTAACAACAAAAACCCTGTTATAAGTTAATCATGGATGACCCACAAATAACATGGCAATATTGTTACAACATCAAACTTCCAAAATTTCGCCTTCGTCAACACTACCTAATCGATTTCTGAGCTCTAAAATATCCCGGTTGGTCTGAATTTGATCCTTCACCCGTAAAATGTCAGTCATAGCCTATTAATTAAAATTGGTGGTGGACGAAAGTCGTCCCGTAAAGACCACCCATTCATAGTAAATTCCTGTAATAATAAAGGATGATGTGTGAATCTCGGACTGTAGTCTACGACGTTGGCGGATCACCACTCCACATGCAGCGTTTAGCCATATACACCATGGTAAGCGTCATAGAATTCCACTCATGTATCTTCAAAATTACTACCACCATCTGTCGGTATTCTCCTGTTTGCGTTTACATAAAAAATTAAAAAAATATGCTTCAATTACTAGTTTTAAGCAAAAAAATTATTTGAAAAATTCACGCTGTATTGACAGTATAATTTGTATTCCACCGAGTCGTAACGAAAGGGTTAATTAGTGGTGTCCATATGCACCAACCACGGATACAGTTTGAGAGCCCGACTATCATATCGTCGCGGCGTGTCTCAGTGCTTTTTCATCAATCCTGCTTTATTACTGGCCGGTCGCTTTGTCTTACCCTCTCCATCCGCCCCCGTCATGACACTCCGCAATATGTCTACGGTCCAGCCGATCTGTGATCCGTCCTGCGACGGTCCTCCAGCGGGAACAGCACCTTTTAAGAGAGTCTTCTACGTGTCAGCGACGTCAAATTATTTCTGCGCAGTATCTGGCAACATCGATAGTCGTCACTGGGTTGAAAATATTAGCCGGAGGAGGAAGTCCGAGATTCCGTTTCCAGGGGGCACCGCGTGGAAATTCTTTTCATGCTCCCCTTTAAGACAGTAAGTATTCTCCATGCGCAATAACTGGGACATGAAGCTATTTTCATTATCATCAACTTATATCCGTATAGTTTTGAAAGTATGCTTCCAGTATGTCTATTCATCTCGATCCGTCCAGCTTCCACCTACCATTATTTTGAAGTCGTCAGTCTATTTTGCATTGTGTCGAAAAACACTTCGTTTTTTTAAACTCAAATCTAACATTATTAAGTGTGCATGTCGGGCGAGCGAACAAAAATAAGAGACAAAAGATCGTTTTTCGAGGCTTTTCGGCATCAGCTTAAAAGAGCCATATCAAGCGATGTCACAATCTTCGAATATAACCTAGAATCTTTTTAGCATATTTTTAAAATAATTTACTAATGATATAAGGGAATAAAAAAACAAACCGCTAAAATAGTGGCCTCCTTAAAAAAATGTCCTTTTATACAGATCTTTAATAATAATAATAAAATTTATTTATTTAGCCACTATTGCCATAATCAAAATTTTACATTCAATAATTCCAAGCAAATACAGAAAAAAACAAAATTTAAATTAAACAGAATAGAAAAAAAATATAAATCAGCATGTACACATACACCATATTATTATTATTATTATTATTATTATTGTACTACTCAGTGAGTCGAGCACCGGATCCTCTCTGGGTGGCCACGTGAAGGCGCATCCAGTGCCGCCCCTCCATGAGTCTCACCTATCCGTCCACACAGCGAGCATTGCGTTGGGACTGCCGCGAACGCGCGCCCACACAGAAGCGCAACGCTTTCTTACTATGGCATGGAAGCCATCCACTCGCACCTCCGTCAACATGCCTAAGGCACTGCAGTATCGCGGCAGACCTAATAGCATTCACAAAGGCGTTGCTATAAACCTTCTGAGTATAGCCAGCCCATAGGCCGCACGTGTAGAAAGATTGACAGAAGTCTTTAAAAAGCGTAAATAATAATAAGCGTTAAACCTACCTGTCGCATCGGAGTATCGCACTGACAAATTCCAACGAAGCAGGCAGAGTAAAAGCTAACGGAATGAATCTCCTCTTATCCTCGGGTTGCTGATCCCTCTCACGCCCACCGTCCTCCCTTCACTTATCCCAGATTGTGTTTCTTTCTGTTATTTATAGTTGATAAATATCCCCGCCTCGCATCGCGCGGCGGCCATTTTTAACGGCATTAATATTTGACAGCCGGCCTCAGCGACTCCTATTATATTTACGAGGTCTTCCACACACGTACGTACCTTCCACACAGCACGACTTATACCACACACAAGCATTTGATATCGTATTGTTATTCACTTTATAAATTGAGTTTGAAAACTTTATAAATATTTAATTTTTACCCTATCCGCTCCACATTTGGTAAGCAACTTGCTAAAACATTTGTTTGGAGCATCTTGATGTACGGCTGTGAGACATGGTGCTTATCTGAAAGTGATAAAAAAAACTAGAAGCCTTTGAGATGTGGTCGTACAGAAGAATTCTCGGAATTTCCTGAAGAGACCACGTCACAAACAATGAGGCTTTCAGGATAATCAAGGAAGATAGGATTGACACTACGAAGAAGATTTGGAGGATATGGACACCGCAAATTGTCGTTTAACAGTTCTGTAAGCTCAGATTGTCTATGCCTTGTCCTATAACACCTGTATACCTGTTCAGTAGTAAGAGTGTTTGTTTGTCATTCAGACACCCACCCGACTAACTTTATTTTTTTAACATGCAACGAGTATAATAAGTTATTTGGGACGAGCATTATAAATTCTAATAAATATTTTATTTTTTTATGTAAACGCATGCAGGAGAGCAAAGCTGGTCAAGACCAGTGCACTCTTTAACGCTCAGCCAGGGAGGCTGGACGCTGCAGGCGTGAAACGTGTGTTGTGTTCGTGTTTGTGTGTGGGTTGGGAAAATTGCAAGTGTATATTTATCTGTTTCTTGAAGAGATCCATGATTGTAGGAAGGAGGAAACACAGACGCTGGAAGAGCATTCCATAGTTTACCGGTGGCATATATTGGTAAATATTCAGGCATAGTGTTATCCAGTGGAGCCGTGTTATTTTGTTATCGGCTTTTTTATTTTTCCGCATAATCGTTTTCCCCCATTTATCATTTTCCTCGATATATCGTCTAAATTATTATTTTTACCATGTGCGTTACTTATTTGGACCATATGGACACCACAAATTGTCGTTTCACAGTTCTTTAAGCTCAGATTGTCTATCTGTAAGCTATACCTTGTTCCATAACACCTGTATGTATACCTAGATGTATACAAGCAACAACCAGCGAACTTTATAGACTGCGGTTGTAGAAGAAAGATATTAGATTATTTTATGTTATTTTTGTACCAGAGAAATATTAGATTGTTTAATAATTAGCTAGGTTTTAAGGAGATCAAATGATAAGCCCGACGATCCCAAGGTTTGGATAATTTTGTTTTGTCCTTAAGGGGTGACTCAACCCTACTTGGGGCATTTAAAAGCTTATATTATATTAACTAGAACCTAGTAACCTGCTACATGTAAGGACATCCAAAACCAACTACGGTTTCTATTCTCTTATGTTAAGAATGTGTAGACTGGTTAACTCCTCTAGTGACTTGGACTTTTTCGGGGTGGACCTTCCGGCATTTAGCAGATCCCTCTACTAATGTACTAGATCTGTTTATTTATTCATGTTCATGTTTTGTCAAAATGTATTGTCTTAGCTATAATATTTGTTCTGTTTTACCATTTTATTTATTGTATTTTCTACTTTAAAACTGTATGTATTGGCCTAGGCCGTTAATAAAATAAAATAAATATATTTTTTTAAATCAAGCTTTGTCTGTATTTGAACCGACAGCGTCTAAATGATAAAAGAACGCTTTTACCACTAGAATATGCCGCCCGAATAATTATTTTCGGTTATTGCCCGAAAATATTTATTTCAAATCTAAGTCCGATAAAAAAAACAGTAAATATGCATTGCTGTCATAAAAAATCCTGTGCTTATAATGGTTCAATGGATGTTTTTTTTTGTGAGAGTGATGCATCATTGCGCGTTTGTTATATTTCTCGCAATTGTGAAAGATTCCGTGCGATTTATTCAAATTTAAATTAGGAATGTGGTGCGGCGGTTCGCCGCGTGGAGGCGCTGCATTCTGGCGCGGGAAATGGCGTCAAACGTCCGCCGGAGACGGATGTTGCCTAGGTACACAAATACACACCGCCCGGTAGTTACACCACACAATACATCCCACACACGGACGCAGAGACGAACCTGCAGCCTGTTGAAAAAAAAATGGCCACTCTAGACTGAGAATACGACGGCTTGACTTTGTGAGGAAGGACAAAGACATTTCCATTACAAGCTCTGCCTTTTGGCTTATATTTTTTTCATGTTAACGCATACAGGAGAATACCGACAGATGGTGATAGTAATTCTGAAGTCTCATCTGTGAAATTCTATGACGCTTACCATGGTGTATATGGCTAAACGCTGCATGTAGAGTGTTTATCCGCCAACGTCATAGACTACAGCCCGAGATTCACGCATCATAATTATTACAAAGAATTTTCCATGAATGGGTGGTCTTCACAGGATGAATTTTAGTTAATGAGCTACGACTGGCATTTTACGGGTGATGGATGAAATTCACACCAACCGGGAGTATTTTAGAGCTCGATAAATCGATTAAAAAGCCTTTTTTTAATCTTTGTCGGCGATCGAACCCACGTTACATGTGCTTACATAAAAAAAAACTTGTCCAAGAACACCTGAACACCCGGAGGTCCATGGGAACATAGTAGATGGTTCCTGGGAACTTGCATAGACTACGACTGTAGCACCAGATGAATTATTTTATGTAGTTATTTATAACATTTAGTTTATCAATTGACAATACTTGGTGAAACGGCATAATTATAATTTTAAAATGAATTTTTATTTATTTTTTTAATATTTAGTTTTGATTCACTTTGATTATTGAAGATGGTCTTCAGGAAGGCCGAAACATGTAATCGTTTAAAATAAATTGTGAATCAAAACTAAATATTTTTATTTCATTAATTTTTTAATTAAAATTAATTTTAAAATTATAAAATAATTGTAGTTATTTATATTCTTAGTACTCACTTTAATATATGTACTTTCAATTATTACGTAGATTTATATTTCGTACCTTGCTTCAACATAGATCCCACCGAGAACTGTTTAATGCCTTAACAGTAGACCACAGTTTTACTTTACTACTATATATATATATAATCGTGTCGGAAATAACAGGGTCAGATCCTGCCTGCCCAGAAGTGGGCGACGTCGATGGCGTAACTCCCGGTCATGATCAGGTATTCCTGGGTGCAGCTAGTCGGACACAGCGCACATTCCAAAAGTTGTGACAGGGTCTTCTCCACGCCGCAGTCTCATTCAGTCGGTCCGCTGTAAAACTGCCAGGCTTTCATTCGTGTCCCCGTCTTGCATACTCCGGTCCGAAGTCTGTTAAGGGACCTCCATATATCCACTATCTATCATCTTCAGAGCTTATTAGTAATCTTTCGTGTTTGAAATTCACATTTAAAAAAATAGTTTCAGGCTTACATTTGAAACTTGTAGTCTGGTCCTGATTTCAGCAATCTGAAACCGGCAGCCTCACCTCTCACGTACGACTTGAAATATTATTATATAGAAATAAATGACGCAATTTCAGAAATGTACGTCTGCTGGATGGGGCGGTGGGTGGGGGTCTAGGGGGTTTCAGGAGGGTCCGGTGGGGGCTTCAGGGGATGGGCTAGATTTGAAACTGTTGACCGATTGCTATAGCTAGAAACTCCGCATCCTCCGGCCGTGTGAGCGTATGAAGATTTATGTGGCTTTGAGAAGTGAGCAAGAAATATCACGCTATTATTAGATCGACCGTCGCCGTGTTATGCCGGGCAATAAATTATACATTAAATCAAAAGATGCTTGTGCATTGTTATATGTGAGTATTCATATGCATATTAAATTCATTCAATTCATTTGCTTTTAACATATAGCCCTTTTCTTAATATGTTTCCGATAAATTCGCTCTGTTCGTTCGCTTTTCATACTTCTCCTCTCCCCTCCACTTCTCTTTCTATACCTTATTAACTCTTGTGTATTTAGGCTTAGTTCTAGGTAGCTTCTGACGATGGTGCTGTTCACTGAAACCGGCGGAGTCATAATTAATTTAATCTCAGTGGTTTTACAACAAAGTTTTTTACTTGTTTTATTCTTTAAATATTAAAAACTGCAAAGTTATTGCGTTTTACGAATATGTCATACAATTCGGTTCCTTGTTTGATGCAAATCGAGGATTTTTTTAACAATTAGGCATCAAAATCTTGTCTAAAGAATAATTTGCGAAACACTACTAGTATTATCCTCATTCGTTCACTGTTTTTTTTTTTGGGTGGCCGCCCTTTATGACGATTCTTCACGACATTGTGGAAAGAATGGTTGAGGGTAGAAACTGCAGAGGGCGCCCTAGACGGGAGTATTTGCAGCAAGTGTTCGAGGACATGAGTTGTAGCTCTTATGCTGAGCTAAAGAGGATTGCAGAGGATCGAAAAGAGTGAAGATTGAGATGCAAGATTTTGTTGCTGCAAACCAATCCACCGGATTGATACTACTACTACGAAGAAGAAGACGTAGATTGTTGGATAGTGTTTGCGGAAATTTTTTCATATAACGATTCCTAATCTGTTGTTATTTTCGGTTGAAACGCCTCTTAAGGACTACATGGTCTAGGCCTCGGAAGGATCGGCCTAATCGTCTGATCTTATAAAAATGTAATTAGAGGATTGATTGTATTGATATCAGCTTGCTCCTTAAGGCCGATGCCGTAAAGCCTCGACAAGCGATCTTTTGTCTATTATTTTTGTCCGCTTGCCTGACATCTACATCGAATGTTTATTGTAATTATATAATGTTGCACAGCGCTTGCATACGCCATCTTGTTTGTTATGACAGTTGGCCTATTGCCGGTTGGTAGGGCTGTCATATTGGCAGTTGGTACCGTGGAGATGTGAGATCGCGCCGCGGGCTGGCAGTTGAAGTTTGACTCGCGCCCGTCACAGTGCGCGCGTTCTGTGCGTTCGCTGTGGCGGGCGACGTTTGTGACAATAAACATGTATCGTGAAACAGAAACAAGTTGTTTATAATGTGAACCTGATCCTGCATCCTTCATCAAGTAAACCGATGTCCTAAATACGCGAGGAGGATATCAGTATTTATATTTTAATTTATATTTCTTTTACATTCAAAGGCGAATAAGTCTTAAAGCTTACAGACTTATTACTATTTTTTAATTTTTTTTTTTGTAGTACTAATCCAAATAATCAAATATCTTCGAATCGCTCAAATGATAATAAGTACAGTGGAACACAAAAGCGTCCCCAACAATGACTCGTGCGTGTCCGACCCGCGAAATATGATTTATTCACATGTCCCGTCCCGCACACGACAACTGTCCCCCACGTAATGAAGATGGGATGGATCTTTTATCTGCGGGTCGCTTATGGGGTCGACTGTACTCTTTTATAGCTCGAACGCATGCAGAAGATCGCACAATGATTTTTCAAGCGGCCTTGTCATCGGGTATAGCCGCGCGTCCCATATATTGCGATCGAAACAAAATGCCTATTCCGGAACGGACGGAGTGGTGCGGTCCCTAAATTTGAGCACCAGCTAAATGGTGATGCCGGAATACCAAGTATACGGCACTGAGGATAACACCAAAGACCGGAGATGAGTTTATACTAATTTATTTAATGCGAGCCCCCTTTTTCTACCCTAATTTACAACATGAGTAAGCAGTAATAAAAATAATATTAATACATTTAAATGTCATACACTGCACATGGAGAATCCACAAGATTATTGGGATGGTCCATGATCCGTATCGATGCGTAAGCATTGCTTATTAATATTACTAATACATAGAATTTCGTACACCGCAAATTCCTCGATACTTGTTGTTTTGGACTTTGATCCCTGACTGTATGAATTGACAGATTTCATCTCAGATAAGAGTTGATTATAACAATTACTTTGGAGGCTCTAAACAAATAGTTATATATGAAATAACGTTTTGAACAGTGCCATTTAACGACTGCGTTGACTTTCGGTAAGAAGCCAAGATTCTCAGACGCTTAGGCGCTGTATAGTTGGCATTTTGTTTTGATCGAGTAAAGCTGCGAGTCCCAGATATTGCACATCAATCCAGATATTGGAAATCAATCTCGTTCTATAGAGTTATAGATTACCACTATCAGTAACCTGTAAGCCAAGATTTCTAAAAAGATTGGCAGGGAGTCACTATTTTGCGACTGTGGAGACCTGCAGACCGCCTCACACCTAAGATCCTGCTCCATGTGCCCAACAAGCTGCACATCTCAGGACCTAATGGTGGGCAACACACGAGCCATCGATGTTGCCAGATACTGGGAAAAAATAATATGACGTCGCTGACACGAAGAAGAAGAAAGATATGCACCTGTTGGGGGAGTGGAATAATTTAACATAATATTTTTTCTCATCACACAATTTTTTTTTTGATAAAAATATACAATTGTTAGTAGTCCGTGGTTTAAAAAAAAAACTGCTTTATTGCTTCCAAAATATATTTTAAAAAATGTTTTAAAAAATTGAGGCGCGTAGCGTTCATTGGTGAAGCCCCATATTTAATAATACTACGCAACTCTTTGTATTATTTTATTAACGGAGTGTGAGGACTTGTTGAAAATCAAAGCGCAATAAATGAAACCCGTTACACCGCATTATTGTGTTGGCAACTGCGTTTAATGCGTTTAAGATGCCCCTACAAAACTGCAACTAGCTGACCAATCGAACTTCATACCGCCTCAAATTTGATAAATCTTGTGTTATGGGATATTGATCCACATTTTTTTATAATGTGGGACGACATGTTCCGGCTACGTCGGGTAGCTACTGTCGATTCATTCGAATTGACATCAGCATGATAGAGCCCTTGCTGACTGGTACCGAAAACCTCGATGTACAATCTTTCGTCTCTCATTTTCGTTCACTCATCGGACACGCATCCAACAGACGACGCAACAATTTATTTCTCCAAAGAAACTCTTGGAGTTCATGTCTGAATTGGGCCTCCCTTACGTGAAATATATCATCATCCGAGGCGATTTGGTTAAACAGTCTGATGTCAGTATTTTTTTCTTGTGATTTTCAATTTTTTCAATTTTTTCAATTTTCAATTTGTTTATTTTGCCTTTCAGAAACATTACAAATTATGTTCACTCAATTCATTTCTAAAGTACAATAAAAAATAAAAATAAAAAATACAATGTATACATAAATAGATACTTATGATTAAGTACTATGAACAACGCAATAAAGACAAGCAACAGAAGGTCCTTATGCTTATCAGACAGACGAAGCCAACCAATTATCCCTCCAAAGAAACTCTTGGAGTTCTTGTCTGAATTGGGCCTCTCTTACGTGAAATATATTAACATCCGAGGCGATTTGGTTAAACAGTCTGATCCCTCTCCCAAGAGGCATAGTCTCTGGCAGGTTAATACATGATTAAAAATCATTGATCATTATTTTGTACAAGTACACGGGGAATCAATCGATGAAGTTTTGATGAGCTTTGTTATCATTAACAACAGATCAAAGTCTCCAAATCATATAAATGGAAGCTAGTGACGCGGCCACGGTGTCAGGTGCGGATTAGGAGCCATAACTCGGGCGACGAGCGGCGAGCGTCCGGCCGCAGTTCATAATCATTTATCTCGCAGACTTTAATAAAAGGAGAATTATTTATCGCCCGCAATACCGCGGGCTGCAGACGAAGCGACCGCCGGACAGAGACTGAGTGAATACCGTACCCACGTGACTGCGGCGACATATTCAGAAAATTAACCGATAGCATTGATCATCTTAACTGCTAAATAGAAAATCCCTGATCACTGGTCTACCCAGCTAATGACTGGGCACGGCGCTTTTAAGGACAGATTATACTCATTTAATTTATTTTCAAACCCTAGTTGTCCTTGTGGCGCCCCCTTCCAGACACATCCTTCCAGACACTTCCAGAGCACATCCTCTGGGAGTTTCTCTAGTCAGAAAGAGGAGTCCTTTTCTATGCAGTTCGAGGAAATCGCCTCGGCATTACCGGGCATGCAGACTTTGTGGCCACCAAAAAAAATTCCACGCATTTACAATATTTGTTCGTATTTTCGGTGAGAGAATCTATCTACCATCTTCTTTACAATCCATGAATGCGATTCTAATCTCTTTCACGGGTTCATTCTTTTAGCACTTCTGTGCAGTGGCCACAATTGTTCAGAGGGGACTCCCACTGGACTTATCAGTTGCTAACTGATCATAATCTGAATGAGCGCATCATCAAGGAGACTTAACTGTCCTCCGGTGTGAGGCCGGTAAAGTCCAGTCCGATAGCATTGATCAAAAAAAAATCTCACTGGATTTGTTGTGACAATTTAGTTTATAGTAGTGTAAACGAGTAATCACCCTACTGAGCATCCCGGGAAAAGTACTTGCTCGAATAATTTTATGTTCAAACGTATGTCTTAACATCCTCCTCTCTAAGTTTATTATCGAATTTCGTGGTGGCAGGATGCAGGAGCAGATAAAATAGCAAAATAACTTGTTTTTGAAGCACAATTTGCATTTATTATGAATAAAGCATTGATTTCCGGTGGCATTAAGGAAGAAACTTTGGAAACTGCCAGTTCTTGGACGACACATTAACCATGTATCGATTTTCGGCAAGTGTTTGTGGGTGGGTGCAGCACGGATTTGTTATTCAAGTTCCGAAGAGCAGCGACCGTGTAATAACGGTAGAAAAGACTAAGTAAACCAATCTTACGCCTGTGTTACATTGATTTCATATCCACCTTTTCACTCACTCTTTGCTTTATATAGAGCCTACACACACATTACTAATTGACTTGAAAATGGCCATTCGACCTGGCTGAAACATGCCGTCAAAAAATATATTGTGGAATAAATTCTAAAAATCTTTTATTTATATCTGAAAATTTTTTACGTGGTTTATGGATGTGTTCCGCGGTATGTTTCCGATTTTCAGTCGTTTTTAGCCCGTGACACGCTAAGCCGCGCGATCGCCGCCTTTTCATCTGATTTACGACCCGTTTCAGCTTTTTTCAGCCGGTCGAATGTAATCGGCGGGCAGAGGCGCCAGATACGCAGAACCCCCCATTGTGCTGCTTGCATTCAAATCTGTGATGTCGCATTTTTATTATTATTTTCGTATACACAAACATTGACACCGTGTACAGTGTTTCAATGAACACTTACTGAACAATATGGCGTAGATGTTAAAGCACTCCATTGTAATGAGAGGTCACGCTTTCGATCCTGCGAAACATCAAACAAAACATACATATTTTTATTTCTTCATCGTAGTATCAATCCGGTGGATTGGGTTCGCAGCAACAAAATCTTGCATTTCGATCTCTTTTCTTCTCGATCCTCTGCAATCCTCCGTAGCTCAGCATAAGAGCTACAACTCATGTCCTCGAACACTTGCTGCAAATACGCCCTCTGCAGTTTCTACCCTCAACCATACTTTCCACAATGTCGTGAAGAAGACCATCGTGCCGCATGATGTGACCGATCCATTTGGCTCGCCTCTCTGTGATGGTTCTTACTAGATGCTTATCTTCCTTGATTATGCTGAGAACCTCATTGTTCGTGACGTGGTCTCTCCAGGAAATTCCGATAATTCTTATATAAGTAATATAAGTTCTCTATTAGAAGACTGCAGTTTCGACTAATTCGTAGCCTTTCTCAATACATCACTTGTTAAGAGATTTAGCTGCGATAGTACTTTATAAGTGGCCAAACCCATTTTATATAGGAGAGGGGGTAGGGTGTGTCTATCAGGGAATGATAAGAAAGGGAGACAGATAGGATTTTAAGGATGAAGAAAAAAATATACTATTTATAAAGTACCATCGCAGCTCAGTTATCTTTTAACAATTTATGGATTGAGAAAGGCTACGTGTTAGTCGAAACTGCAGTGTCCTAATAGAGAACTTATATTACATGATTCTTAAAAACAAGTGAAAACAAGGTAAATATATAAATAAAAAAGCGCAACGCTTCCTTATTATGGCATGGAAGCCATTCTCTCGCACCTCCGTCAACATGCCTGAGGCACTGCAGTATCGCGGCAGACCCAACAACATTCAGAAGGCGTTGTTATACTGGACCTGGAGTGCACTGTAGACCTTCTGAGTATAGCCAGCCCATAGGCCGCATGTGTGATAGCTGTTATAGCTGCATTTTCTTCAAGCCCCCGTCGAGAACTATGCACAGAATATACTTGGCGAAACGACATGGCATGAGGCAAAGACCAAGGCGGCTGACACAGCGTTAATTTTCATATCCAACGTTCTTATTCGAGTACGCTGTTAAAAGAACAGACATGGAAATGCTGCAGGTAGCAGTGAATAACAATGAAGTGAGGTTATTTTTTTCGTGATGTTTTTTTTGGGATGTTCTTGTGTTAGGGGTGGCCGATAGGCGAACTAAATAATTGATAGTCTACGCCGGCAAATGAGATTATGTCCTTTGTGAGGTCGCGTACTGAGTTATGGCGAGGAAAAATAAATTAGGAACACATGCAATAAAGCCTTTTTTTATTTGTCAATTTATTCCTAGCACTCTTATTATTTATTTTTATTTTTACTCTATTGCTTAAAATTTTCGATCTATTAAATCTGTCACCGGTTAGGCTTGACGTAGTAATAGTGCTTAACAACCAAAATGTAATGATTGAAAAATACGTAAGGCAGTCAACTAACCGTCCCACTGCTTGTATAATCAGATACCGCCAACACCCATACTGAAGTAACAAAGCAGCTGAGATCCACACAACCTCTCACATCCGACCCTGAAAATGAGAGACTCCAGCTCTGGCAACAATTCGCATCAGAGGATTTTATTACTCCAAAGGAAGGCCTCCCAACTGGCAAGAACCTTGACTGGCGGACCTGGAAATCCCTGAGCAGATTAAGAACCGGAGTTGGCAGAACAAAGGACAACCTCGAGCGGTGGTGAATGCTTCAGCATGGAGAGTCACTATTGTGCGACTGTGGAGACCTGCAGACCGCCTCACACCTAAGATCCTGCTCCATGTGCCCAGCAAGCTGCACATCTCAAGACCTAATTCTGTGCAACACACGGGCTATCGATGTTGCCAGATAATAATTTGACGTCGCTGACGCGAAGAAGAAGAAGGCTATATTAAAGGTTGTGGGTACGACCCCCCACGAAGATTAGAATAAAAAATATTATTAATCGATATATTAGCTTTGTAAGTACCCACGATTGGTTTGAATTTGATTCCTCACCCGTAAAATGCAAGTCATCGCATATTATTTAAAATTAGTGGTAGACGTAAGTTGTCCCGTTAATACAACCCATTCATAGTGAATTCCTTTTAAAAATGGATGATGCGTGAATGACAGGTTGTTGGATAAGATATGACGTTGGCAGAGCAACATCTCACATGCGGCGTGTAGCCATATGTATTAACATCTCTCTCGAAAAGACGACTTTACGATTATTATTGGATCGCGTGGTGGCAGAGTAAGGAGCAGATGAACAACACACAGACTTTTTCAAAAGCACATTTATTTTTACGATAACTTGACAAACATCCGGCCCGGGCGAAATAACATGCCGGGCAGGCCAAAATAAGACTGTCGGGGGACAACTACTGGCCAATAGCGCGCTTGTAGTAAGCTGTCGCACAACGCCTCTGGTGGCGATCTACAGAATTAATAGGAATATAGTAAGCGCAATAAAGTCATAGATGAGATTTCTCCACCATCATATGTCGGTATTCTTATATTTCTGTTTACGTAAAAAAAATAGTTCTGATTTCTTCTATTTCATCAAAAGCTCGCGCAATAATAAATGAAGATAATAACAATGACGCTCACTTACGAAATCCCCCAAATAATAAACGAGTGCGCGAAAAATCCCTGAAATCGGGGAATTTTCCCATCCCACCCCGTCTCCCCCGCCGCCCACACAAATCCCAAACGATATTTTTCACAATGCGATGTGTCCGTCTTTTATGCCCCGTCCGCTGCCCGCAATTTTTCTCGTCCTGCTAACCTCCTCCCAACCTCCCACAATATTCCGGATGTTCCGGGAACCACAGCACAGTATCTCCCGTATTCCGTGAACCACCCACATCACCTAATACAGGCGTTGCAAACCTATGTTTTCTTGATGCTAGATTTTTTAAATATCATGCTATTATTACGCATACACGACACACTCCACCCTATGTTTGGGTATCAAAAGATAACCACACGGCTCAAATCAAGAAAAAGTTTCCTACTGTCGACAACGGAACTGGTGATACCTGAGGCCACCCTGCGGCTGAACATGTGGAGAATGCAACTGAGGGAAATACTTGAATTGCCTCGAAAGAGGAGCTAGCCCCTGGACACGACCAGGGGTAGAATATATGGAGGTCATTTAACAGACTTCGGACCACAGAGTATGCAAGACGAGGACACAAATGAAAGCCTGACAGTTTTATAGCGGACTAACTGAATGTGACTGCGGCGTGGAGCATACTCTGTCACACCTTCTGGAATGTGTACTGTGTCCGAGTAGCTGCACCCAGGAAGATCTCATGATGGCCGGGAGTAACGCCATCGACGTCGCCCACTTCTGGGCATACATGATCTGATCCTGTTGTTTACAACACGATTATATATATATATATTACGCATATAAAATGGTTTGAAAATAAACATGAATAGCAAAAACTAAAGCCATGATAAATAGTCATATATCCAAAACCTTTGAGGCGATCTCCATAAAAAGAATACAAATCGGAGTTGTAAATGTATATACTTATCTGGGACAAGTAATCCAACTTAGATGAAATAACTTCTCAAAAGAAAGCTACAGGCGTATACAACTGGGATGGGCAGCATTTTGAAAACGTACATTTACAAAGCAAAAATTCCACAATGTTTGACCAGTGCATACTTCAATTATAAATTTATGATGCAGAGACGTGGAATATGACATATGCTGGCGTTGATAGATGCAAAATATTGGACGTTTTATTTTGTGACAATAATTCCTTGTTATTTGTTTGTCAATCATGATATACTTATGACAGGGTTTTTGTTGTTACAAGTCAAGCTATTTATCTCGAGTCTCCTGACGCTAGTTCTGAGTGTGAGGTCATTGACACTAAATGTGTCAATAAATTTACATCGCCACGCTTATGGTTGTATCTACTTTAATGACGCATTGAAATGTTACCTATTTTATAATGTCATTTAAGGAAAATAATGAAATAAACTGTTTATCAAGTCTTAGCCATGAAATAAAGGTTACCCAACGTGTCATTGAGAGATATATGCTCGGAGTGTCTCTAAAAGATAGAATTCGTAATGAGAATATCCGAAGAAAAATTCAAGCATTGGAGGCTACTCAACGAATATGCACACTATCCTGCGTGCTACTCTACAAATAACAAACAAAATTATATCATTTAAGGAGACAAACAATTAAATTAAAAATTCTAGAAGTCTATTCCTTTCGGCCTCGTTAACCGCGCGCGTTATTGCAACGATATCATTGATGTAGTTTAACAGCAAAGGTCCATCAGAACTAAGTAGCATTTCAGGAAGGTACTCCTTATAAATAGCAGACTCCTAGACGACGACACAGAACACGTATCCTGTTATCATGGATGATGCACTTCATCAAAGAATATCACATAGTCTGTTGTTTGATCACACAGATAGGGCGTCATAAGAAAAGAGACCTTCTTAGGAACTCTCTAAATATTTCGTCTTCAGTAAACGCGTAAGTAATAAGAAAAATTTGGGATTTTTTATTTTGTTTTTGAGTAACTATAACATCTCAAATTTAGCTTGTTTTTGGGGTGCCATTTCTGGCACGCATGCCAACCTTTGCGGCGACTGTTTCAGTTCATTTCTTCTCGACCCCCACTCTTCTTCATCTCCCCCTCCCTCTGTCCGACGCTCTCGACTCCATCCGGTCCTTCTTTCAAATTATATTGTGACAGTTTTTTCTACAACGAGAATTACGGATGGACGTTTCACTGTGTGATTTCTTTCATACGATAATATTTATTCTCAAAAATATATTATTTTTTTCATTCATTTTTCAAGTCGCAATTGTTTGGCTCTGATGCTACAACTCCGAACAAAAACCTTTTCATAGTATACCGACGTACAAATAATAAAAATATCTCATTTATAAATTATTGATATCAACTCGATATAGTCCTTTCAGGCTGGTGCCAAAAAGCCTCGATATGGGATATTTTGTCTCTTATAAAACACACATATAAAAAAGTTTTAGATCTAAGAAGTTATAAGACGCGGCGTTTGCATGCGCCATATTGTTTTTGGGTTTTGTTAGTCTATCCGTGCCATGTGGGAGCGGCTAGTTTCATAGACGGCCGCTATGTTAATTTCGGCGCTGTGACTGTCACTGCCGCCGGTCTTCGTAGTCTCTGCCCGGGTGCCGTGAAGTAAACAGCGTGTTCTGTCGCGGGCGGAGGACCGAATTTTGACAGTCTCCTTCTGTTTAACGTCAAATAAATATTAAATTTGCTTCTCGAGATATTTTTGCTTTGATAACCTGCTCCTCATCCATGCATCACGTATCCTGATGACGATCCCAGCGATCTGCAGTAGCTCTTATAAGATGTCATTATATAATACCCAGTCATAGCCTATTAATCAAAATTTGTGGTAGACGTAGGAAAGCGTAAACTGCGTCTGTCTTTTCTTTAGACTACCCAGCTTGTGCTTTCCAGTAAGACCGTCGGGAATTACGTACAGAATTTACTCAACCAAGCTAACATATTCGTAGTATGACGCGAAATCCTTGGCGTTTGATTTATCTTTGTGGCAGCAGTTTGTGATGACCATATGCTTCAGTTAAGAGAGCAAATTTGGCATGATAATGATGTATGTATATTTCTTGAATTTTCATGTAACAATTTTTAATATTGGTAAAAAGTACCCAGAACGCTTTACCCCCACAGTCCCGAGGCGGTTTTTTTAAAGTAATTACGTAATGTTCCCTATTCCCCGATCGCTGCTCGTCCCCACTCTCCCCGCACGTGATAAATCTAAGCATGCTGCGACAGGAGCAATCTGAGAAATTGTATACATATTTAAAATATTGAGTGTATACTACAGAATTTATATGTTTTTAAATATAAAAGAAAGCAGTACACACAAACATTTTGTGTATATTATAGCGTGTTATTACATTGCTGAACTTTCGATCGCCGCAGTTAAGCAACGTTAAACGCGTAACGTATTTGCATGGTGACCGCATATTAAAACGTATTTAACATAGAATGTACTCGGTGAAAAAATATTGCGCGTGGCATCCTGAAAATAATACACCTGAACATATCATGCGAAGAACCAAACAATTCAAAACATAAGAGCCTATTTCATGTCGGCCTCGTTAATCCTTGATGCAGCTTAACTTGCCGGCGGGTATAGCTCAATCATCAAAGCGTTTGCTTTTCAAGCCAAAGGTCGTGGGTTCGATCCCCGACGGAGATTTAAAAATAAAGATTTTTTATTGGTTTCTGAGCTCTAAAATACCTCCGGTTGGTGTGAATTTGATCCCTCACCCGTAAAATGCAGTCATAGCCTATTAATTAAAATTGGTGGTAGACGAAAGTCGTCCCGTGAAGACGAAGTTACGTGAAGGGACCGTCAGAACCAAGTAGCAGTTCAAGAAGGTCCTCTCAAGAAATGGCTGCAGACTCCCAGGCGACAACACATTACATTGACATCCAAATACATTTTCATGCTCGAAAAAATTCATAAAAAATTTCTCCGACGTCTTTATTTTTATATTTACGGTAACTATCCATTCAATTCATTTAATTCCGAACATTACCCAACTCTTTTTCTTCTAGGGATGCTTTCTTTCCATTCGCTAGAGTCCCGGAGGAAAATAGCTGCACTCAAACATTCATTCCTTCTTCTTCGCGGTTCAATTCACAACCCTGCGATTCTTGAATGTTTTTACTTCTATGTTCCAGATAGGTACACCCGTGCTCGTAGCCATCCATTGTTTTTGATCCCAGTCGATGCTTGTGGAGCTTCAAGCACTCAATTTGGTACAACGGCAATGTCGCTCCTAAATGGCCCACCAGCATACCTCGATCCTTTTCTTACATCCTTTTCCTCTTTTGTCTCCTGTATTGTTCTCCTTGATCTCTGTGATCTTTGACACGTGTCATCTTCTTATTCTTTTGTGTTATTTTTATTTTTTATTATTTTCTCTATTTATTGTATATTTATGTATACTCTATGTTTCTAAATATTTGTAAAAAAAAATGGAATTTCGATTCTGTATATAAATAAATAAATAAATAACACAGAACACGTCTCCTGTTCTCATGGATGATGCACTCCATCACAGAATGTCTCTCTGTCAATATTTTTAGCGGTTAACACTTCTATATTCGTGATCCTTCAGTCCTACGAACAATAACTCAATACAATCGAGCTTATTTTCTACATCATTTCAACAATGTACGAAAAACACATACATCACACACTCCGCCCCCATCGACGGTCCATAAATCTATGGCGGTTAATATTTGAAGAGGGGATTATCGCGTATAGAGACACCATAAACAACTTGTGGAATATTCCCCTTGATGAGGCGCACCATCGGATACCGATGGGTAGGGTGATTTACGGCATCCCGCCGCCATATTGTCAGAAAATACTCGAACGTTTTTTTGCGCAAAATCAAGTGACCCGTCGGCATTTTTAAAATGTGCTTATATTACTGAAATTAATGATTTTTGTTGCTTTTAATAAATGTACAAAATTTTTAATTGAAGTAATAAATAAAAGACCTTTTTTATTACCATCAATGGAATATACTTGTATAATGTATATAGCGGTAGTGCCCTGGATGCGGAAGGCGGAGGATCGAAGAGGATGGAGACTCATGCGGGAGGCCTACGTTTAACAGAGGACGGACACAGGCTGATGATGATGATGATGGTAAATGTATAAGAGCCTCGAATTGCCGCCACTCATTTATGACATTTTCTATTATCTCTGAACCCGAAGGTACAACTAGAAACATAGTTTTCTTCCCATATCTGTTCAATATCTGAAACACATGGACACCACAAATTGCCGCCTCTATACCTCAATACATTACAGCTGACATATCTCAATGGTCAAAGCGTTTGCTTTGCAAGCCAAAAGTCGTGGGTTCAATCCCCGACAGACATTTAAAAAAAAAATAATCGATTTCTTAGCTATAAAAGGTTGTATCCGAAGCATATTGAGCATAATTAATTAATCAAAGTTTTTTAAAGATACCAGATGATTAGTCCGACGTTCCGAGGCATGGACTGTTTTTTTTTTGCTTTTTTACAAGCGAATTCGAAGAAATAGGATAAGAATTTGCAAATGCTTGTTTGGTGTAAATGCACCCTAATGCGTAAAATGTTATACAAAATTGGGCGCGTCTCATAATCGATAACTCTGCGTATAATTGAAAAATGGTAATTAAAGTTATATGGTAATGTTGTAATTAGTATCGTTCACTCACTTTATTCAATAGACAATAATTGGGGTCAGGTACTGGACCAGTCGTTCTCAACTTTGGGTCTGCGTAACATACCATTATTATGAGTAAATGTTAAATCATTTTTATTTAAATATCATAAATATTTTAATATATATTCCAACAAACTATATTGTACAACGTAGTAAATAAACCAAAAAACGATATGGAATGAAACGTAATAGATTAGTTAAATAGATAATCAATTGATTAATAAATTATGGCGCACTTACGTACAACCTCCAAACCTTAAAACATAGTCGTAAAATTACTTGACTAAGTATTTCCTACCATTATTTTGACAGCCGATACCGCATCTAACTCAAATAATCAATTCATCAACTTGAACACGTATTGACATCAGCATGATATAGACCTTGCTGACTGGTACCGAAAACCTCCATATACAATCTTTCGTATCTTATTTCCATTCACTTTTCGGACATGTATGTGTCGCCATATTAGCATTTTGGACAAGTCCGGTCACGGTTGTGACAATAGTTATGTACATGGCTGCTATGATTGGTGCGCCATTAGTTTTGTAGATTGCCACTTGCGGCGCTGGACGACAGCTCATTACGAGCGCGCTTAGTCGTCAGTTAAATCTCTTCTGGCCCGGCGAAACGTCATGTAACGGTCGGACGAGGAAATCAAGGCTTTATTAAAAATAAATACGAATTGTGCTTCAAAAACAAGTTGATTTCTTTGCGACCTGCTTCTATATCCTTCCTTCACGCGGCCACGTGACGAAGACGGGAGATGTCATTATATACGGTTATTGTTTGTCTACTCGTACTAAGAACTGGTAGTTTTAAAAAATACTTCTCAAACGCCTCTGGTAGGCTTCAGAATGTACTTACATCATCTGTATTTCCGCTTTTATATGATCTGATTACAGGTTCACTTTGATATCAGCTCGATATAGTCCTTGCAATCAGGTGACGAAAAGCGTCTATATGCTATAAAGAACTTTACTTTTTGACTTTATAACTTTCTCCGAGAAAGAACCCAAGCAGTGGAGGCTACCCAAAGAATAGGCACATTCAAGTGACAATAGGCAGGACAAATCTAATAATTATGATGATGATGATGACATAGTGCGTTTAAGACTCATCAAAATGATTGCCCATAGCTGTCTTCGACTATTGAAGGTGCGGCACTAGAGGTAACGTGACATATTTTTTTTTTGATATTCCACGAAGCGACATTTTCCGTTCAATCGAGCAAATGAGCTTCGTCACGTCATCTCTAATGATTAGTAAGGCGATACCTGGCTGTAGAAATAAACGTTAATTAATCATCATTATCGAGCACTGAATATTCATTATAATTACTTATCAGGACCGAATGCCACACCTGTTTTAGACATTTTTTTCAATGAATAATATACTCACACTTTTTCTTTGTCAATAAAACTTTTCTTTATCAGTAAATATTCATTTACATGTCAGTGCGTTTGTGCACATTAGAACTGATGAAGTTTTCTCGAATCGAGAAACTGCAGTCTTCCATCAAGCGAAACAGTGCTCAGTGTGATCTATATTATAACAAGGTATAAAATTCTTATCTTTTTAATGATATTTTTTATTTTATTTTTTTTTATTTTTTTATTTAATCAAATATAAAAAGATACATTTTTACATAGTAATTTACATTCCAATCTTTTTTTTTTTCTTTTTTTTTTTTACATTCGCTTACCACACCACTTAAAGATAAGATCTTGTGTGTGGCGTATAGTATAATATAGTGATTGATATCAGCATGATATAGCCCTTGCTGACTGGTACCGAAAACCTCGATATACAATCTTTCGTCTCTTATTTTTGCTTGCTTGTCGTACATGTATGTGTCGCCATTTGCGACGCTGGGCGACAGCCCATCACAAGCTTTGTCAGTCGTGAGTTAAGTCCCGATCGATCGAGGCGAAAAACGCCATGTTACGATCGATCGGGAAAACCAAGTCCTTATCGAAAATATATGTCAATGTGCTTCGGAATAAGTCTGTGTGTTGTTAATCTGTTCCTCATCCTGCCACCACGCGACTGAATAACTACTTTTTAAAGAGAGGATGATGTTAATAGGTACAGTCAAACTTTCTAAAATGTACGCTTTTGTTCATTTGTAACGCAGATCATTCCTATAGTGCTTGCGGCGATTTATCATATATCGGGGACTTCTATTTTGTTATTTTTTCTTAAACTTAATATGTGGTCCAGACCTCAGGATAATCCCCCGATCTTATGAAAAGTTATTGGAGGTTCCAGTGTATGCAAGAGTCTGTAACATAATATATTACGCCTTATGGCGCCTTTATTATCCATATCTTTGTCATCACAGGGTTGAGCCACCCCTTGAGAAGAATAAAAATATGTCCAGGTCTCCTGGGCGTCGGGCCGATCATCCGATCTCCTTAAAAAACTCGTTAAATACTTCTCTGGTACTACATTTGCAAGTCTACACAAGTTCGCGGGAACATTATATGGTTCCCGGGCGCTTCCAGGGTAAAAGTCCACGAACTTGCATAGACTGCGGCTGTAGTACCAAAATATATATTTGGGTGTTACCCGTTGGCAAATAAAGAAAATCACGATTTTATCTTGGAAGTACTTTTTGCGTTTCTTGTAAGTACTTTGCCGGCGGGTATAGCTCAATGGTCGAAGCGTTTGCTTTGCAAGCCAAAAGTCGTGGGTTCGATCCACGACGGAGATTATTTTTTTTTATTTGTATTCAATTTCTGAGCTCTAAAATACCCCCGGTAGGTGTGAATTTGATCCGTCACCCGTAAAATGCCAGTCGTAGCCTATTAATTCAAATTGGTTGTAGACGAAAGTCGTCCCGTGAAGGACTACCCATTCATAGTAAATTCCTACAATAATAAGGATAATGCGTTAATCTTGGGCTGTAGTCTATGACGTTGGCGGATCAACACTTCACATGCAGCGCTTAGCCATATGCATCATGGTAAGAGTCATAGAATTCCACAGATGAGTCTTCAGAATTACTATCACCATCTGTCGGTATTCTCCTGTATGTGTTTACTTAAAAAAAACTTACTTGTATGCTAAAAACTTCGTTCATTATTTTTGAAAAACTTATTCGCAAAAATTTAAATTTTCTTTTAACCCCAAAGCGATCCCCTTATTAATAACATACAAATGCACCTCAATTACCCCAATGTTGTTTCACCCCCGTCTTGTCATAATAAGACGAATCCCATTACCTTACCTGTAATTGCCCCGTGTACCTATATCCCCACTCGTTCCCGAATATATCATCAGTCTATACATCATGAGACAAACCCTCCAATCTGTGTTTTTTTAATTTAATTTAAAATTAATATATTTAAGTAAATACTCATTGGGTTTAGATGACAGGTTTCTCCGCAGAAACTCTTTTTAAATTTTATTTTTTATTTAAATATTAATTTAAGCTCCAATATATATAATCGTGTCGGAAACAACAGGGTCAGATCTTGTCTGCCCAGAAGTGAGCGAGATCGATGGCGTTACTCTGCACCCTTCAGAAGGTGTGACAGGGTCTGCTCCACGCCGCAGTCACATTCAGTCGGTCCGCTGTAAAACTGCCAGGCTTTCATTTGTGTCCTCGTCTTGCAGCATAATATATACTCAAGAAAATATAGCTCTTACACATGTTTTTCTAAATAACTAAGTACATAATAGTAAGCTTGTGTGTTCCTACATTCTCTATTTTTAAAAAATATATTTTAAGTTTTTTATAATCCTACATATTAATGAATATAATTTATTTATAATTTTTAATTAATTTCACTTAAAAAATTAACAAATTAAAAATATATAGTTTTTATTCACAATTTATTTTAAACGATTACATGATTACATTATGATTATGTGTTTTCAAGTATTGTCAGTTGATAACCTTATCGTTATATAATTTATTTACTTAAATAAACAAGAATCATAATGCATATTTTTTTAATACAAATAATTCTACTATTTTTAAAATTGTCTCTTTATTTTTCACAGGTAAGTCAACTATTTCTCAGTGTTTTTTTTTCGGTAAGTGCTTAAAAAAACATAACATATATTTTTAAAGTAATATACATAATTTTTCTCCAAGATTAAACTGCATTCGACGCTAACGGTCCCCGTATGTTGTCCATCACATGCCGTTAGTTTTGTTGAGTCGCCTCTTAGAAGCAAATAGTTCAAACCCAGAAGCGTTGGGTTAATCAACCGATCTTCTTCAAAATGCTGATTTACAAACGATTTGATATGCCTCAGATACTACAGCGGCCGTCTCCTCAAGTCTTCAAACCCTCGGTCTGCAGGCCATCAGGAACCAAATTTGTTCACAGACGCTTAATGACTTACGTTAATGAAATATATAAGTGTTTCGTGCATTTTTTTAAAATAGATCACACTGAGCACTTGCTGGAAGTTTGCAGTTTTGCGACCTATGAAGGCTTTATCAGTTCCAACGTGCACAAACGTGCTGATTTGCAAATGAATATTTACTTATAAAAAAGGAGTTTCACTAGAGAGTAGATAGGGGGATGGGTGAAGTTTAGGAGTGGCGGTTAAGGTAGGAGCCTTGTAAGCAAAACACTTACGTTAAGCCCCTTGGCTGGTATCGCACCACCAAACATAAGACGCAAAGTCATATGCGCCGAAGAAATGCGTAAGGCAATCAACCAACCGTCCCACTGCTTGTATAATCAGATACCCCCAACACCTTGACTGAAGTCGCGAAGCAGCTTTCTGAGATCCACACAACCTCTTACATCCGGCCCTGAAAATGAGAGACTCCAGCTCTGGCAAAAGTCGAATCAGAGGATTTCATTGCTCCAAAGGAAGGCCTCCCAACTGGCAAGAAGCCTGACTGGCGGGCCTGGAAATCCCTGAACAGATTAAAAACTGGAGTTTGTAGAACAAAGGACAACCTCGAGCGGTGGGAGAATGCCTGAAAAGACTATCAATGTTGCCAGATACTGAGCAAAAATAATTTGACGTCTCTGACATGAAGAAGAAATCGTTAAATTATGGAAACTGTCAATTATCTAACGGCATATCGTGGGAGCCATATTTTTCAGATATGTATTATGAGTCTCATTAAAAAAATACATCGCTTTTACAAAATTTCTCGTTGTCCATTTTTTATTCACACAATTGTAAATGGGGTTTCTTATAAAAAAATGTTTGACAATCCTCGTTTTAAAGACGAAATAATGTGAACCAAAAAAAAGGTTTGTTTCGAATTTCATAATATCATTACTCGGGTTCGTAATAAAGACGATAGATTCGCGGAGTATGTACCCTCCCACTTGATAAGTAATTGGTTGCCAGGCAAAAAAATGTACATACTCCAAGGGTAATAGGGAAAAAATTCTCGGAAATCACATATTTTTCTTAAATATCTTATAATAGGTACAGAAGCGCTGTTTACCTTAAATTATACATATACCTATAGAAAGTTCTTTCGTATGTAAATATGTATTCTTCTTCGTAGTAGTATCAATCCGGTGGATTGGTTTGCAGCAACAAAATCTTGCATCTCGATCTCCATTCCTCTCGATCCTCTGCAGTCCTCTTCAGCTCAGCATAAGAGCTACAACTCATGTCCTCGGCACTTGCTGCAAATACTCCCGTCTAGGGCGCCTTCTACAGCTTCTACCCTCAACCATCCCTTCCACAATATCGAAAAGAAGACCATCGTGGCGCATGATGTGACCGATCGCCTCTCTGAGATGGTTCTTATTAGGTGCCTACCTCCCTTGAATATCCTGAGAACCTCATTGTTCGTGACGTGGTCTCTCAGGGAAATTCCGAGAATTCTTCTGTATGACTCCATCTCAAAGGCCTCTAGTCTTTTTTTATCACTTTCAGATAGTATTTCACAACAAGTTCTTTGCTGTGTGACCTGCTCCTCGTCCATTCACCACGCGTTCCGATGACGATCTCGGCGATATGGAGTCGCCTTTGATTAACGGGGGATGTCACTATGCTTTTGTCAAATTGATAAATTATGCGAAATATAAACTATAGATGGTTCACGTTATGATTATGGTATGATAGTTATAATTAATTGAACCTATCTATAAAGCCAATAATCTGGTTTTCGGTTACGGCGCGGGCTTCAGATAGGGCCCTGCAATAGGGCCTCATAATCGCAGTAAAACCTTATCAATCTATTAACCGGATGATTTCGGCCCTTGAACCCTTATTTCACACCTACCTCTTACTTGATCGAACGCATTAACCACGATTTTACCTTTTCATGGGACAAAAATTAAATATTTATGTTGTTAACAAAATTAATATATTGTAAAATATGTAATCATAGTGTTGTGTTCTTTGGGTTTATCCATGTGTAGAAGAAAAATCTAGAAAAATTCCCACACACGGCTAAACCCAAAGATATCATTTATAAATCTGATATTCTTAAAATCTACGAAGTTATATATAAAGTATAATAATTTATAAATTGCTATTTATATTGTTAGCATTCACTTTGAGATCCATTTTAATATTATATAGATAAAAAAATTATACCTTGTTTTAATGCGGATCACTTTAAGCACTGATGAAAAACCGGTCCGGCCCCTGTGATTTCAACATCTATGAAAGCTGTCCCGGAGTTCCAATGTGCACATTGGATACGGCGAGAAGTCACCATCGGTAACGACACAAAAGGGCGCACTAGACATCCACCCATAGTTTTTCGTTAACGAAAGATAACCACCGACCACTGGACAAATCAAATCGAGACATCCAGTTTTCTAAAGCCAACAACGGAACCGATGGTCGATGAACGAATTGTCTGAACGGCCACCCGTCCCGGGCGGCTGAACATGTGGAGAACCACATCTACTGAATTTTTTCGAAAAAAATAATATTATAACTTTATTCAGTGCCTGCCCTTGACACCATCTCATGAATATGTCCCAAACTATAAAATATCCCCTTTTTGGACACGATCATAGGGTTGGAATAAATGGAATTAATTTTGAAATACATCTTTCGAACCGGAGTGCGCTTACAAGACGACGACAAAAATAAAAAACGCCTGGCAGTTTTCCATTCGGACCGACTGAATGATGACATTACGGACATCAGTGATAGTCCTTGCTTACCCTGTCGCCACACCTTTAGTGTGCGCCGTGTCCGAGTAGCTGCACCCAGGAAGACCTGATGATGGCCGGTAGTAACGGATATGACCCTGCTGTTTCCGACACGATTATGTATCTATTTAATACATAAATGAATCAAACAACAAGTTTCTAAGTCGATGGTCCCGATGCGTCTTATTGAAAAGGTCAACCGCCTACTCGATACCCTAACGCTAACCCCCGCCTACTCGGTCAGCCAAACATGACCGCCTGCGAGATCGCTCGTCATCACGGCGCCCATTCCCGCCCATCCACTTTAACAGCCACTAGGCCCGCCCATTAACCCCTTATAAAGGTATGCCCTTTTCGTTACGCCCCTCTCGATAGTCCCGCGCTTAATAGTTTTTATTGTGACACACCAGGACCTTAATATTTTGCACTGCGCCCGCCTGAAAACTGAAACGTCTTAAGCTTTGTACATTCGCATACAAACATGAGACCGTTCGGCATTCACGTGTGTGAAAATATATTCAAAATGATGTGACCCATGTGTCGATAAAAACGGAGACTTTATTTATTTATTGTGTGATATTATAAATTTAATGTTTTTATACTCATTTATGAAAAATTTATTATCATTTTATTACTATTTAAGTATACATATACATAACAACTAACATCCTCCTAATTTTAAAAGGTTGTTCTGAAGTCACGTGGTGGCAGGATAAGGAGCAGATTAATAACACACAGTTTTACAGCGGACCGACTGAATTTGACTGCGGCGTGGAGCAGACCCTGTCACACCTTCTGGAGTGTGCGCTGTGTCCGAATAGCTGCACCCAGGAAGACCTGATGATGGCCAGAAGTAACGCCATCGACGTCGCCCATTTCTGGGCAGACAGGATCTGACCCTGTTGTTTCCGACACGATTATATATATAATAACACACAGACTTTTTCTGACATATATATAAGATAAACTGTACACACTTATGGTCTGAACCTCGTCACAGCGTTTAGGCCGGGCTAAAATACAATATGCTCTCGCCGACGGTCGGCACACGACTCTCTGCCGTGCGGCGCCGTGGTCAGTCACACAGCGCCCCAATGGCGATCTATGTAACTATCCCAAAATGCCAATATGGCGGACACATACATGTACGACAAGCGAACAGAAAAAAGAGATGAAAGATTGTATATCGAGATTTTCGTTACCAGTCAGCAAGGACTATATCACGCTGATGTCACAACATTACGAATACGCAGCGCTTGTTGATACACGATTGAAAATTATGATGTTCTGATGATGTATGATGTGATGGTGATAAGCACGTTTGTGAACATTGGAACTGATGACGCTTTCATAAATTGCGAAACTGCAGTCTTTCATCAAGCTAAGCAGTGCTCAATGTTTTCCACGTTAAAACAAGGTAAGAAATTCTTATCTATTTAGCAGAAAAATCAATTACATGATTACTGGTTCATAGGATTTTCGGTGCATATAAAACGTGCATGCAATACACCTACAGCAACATTATATTAGCCGGCGGGTATAGCTCAATGGTCAAAGCGTTTGCTTTGCAAGCCAAAAGTCGTAGGTTCGATCCCCGACGGAGATTAAAAAAAAAACGTTTTCTGAACTCTAAAATACCCCGGTTGGTGTGAATTTGATCCCTCACCCGTAAAATGTCAGTCATAGCCTATTAATTAAAATTGGTGGTAGACGAAAGTCGTCCCGTGAAGACCACCCATTCATAGTAAATTCCTACAATAATAAGGATGATGCGTTAATCTTGGGCTGTAGTCTATGACTTTGGTGGATCAACACTCCACATGCAGCGCTTAGCCATGTGCACCGTGGTAAGCGTTATCCAATTCCACAGATGAGACTTCAGCATCACTATCACTACCTGTCGGTATTCTCTTGGATGTGCTTACATAAAAAAAAACTACAATATATTTTAATGAAGTTATTATTATAGTTATCTAATTTCGTCCTTAAATGATCCAAATTTTGATCAGCGTGTAACGTTGCTTATCTTCAGTAATCTAACGATAAACAACGCTTGCAAGTGCTTTTAGCTTAACTTTTAAGAAAGCTTTTAATATCATTACAATATTCTAATAAAGTCAATAGTTTCTTAATTCATTTATTACCTCAATAATTTACCCCACGTAAATTTACGAAATTTGCACATATTATGGAATGGACGAATTTTCGATCCTAAAACCTCGGTGCAGTCTTGCCCAGGGCGCATTCAATTATAAGCCAATGCTTCTGATCCACCCCTGGTATAGGGTAACGTGGGGTTAACATTTTCCTAAGACATATTGATATTTCAAAGCCCATTCTATAAAAAAATATTTCATCAATAGGCAACATGTTGAACATATTTAATTCTAAATTCACCCACTCCTAAAATCCACCCATCTTTCTACCCACCCATACAAGTCAGTATTTTTGTATACGTTAGAACTAATAAAGCTTTCAAAGTTCGCGAAACTGCATTTTCCATCGAGTGAAACAGTGCTCGATGTGATCAATGTTAAAATATGGTATTATTTTTTATATGTTTAATATTAAAATGGATCTCAAAGTGAAAGCAAAAAATATAAACAACAATCTACATTTTATTAGTAACCGTCACATATAGCGTTATATGGTCTCCCTACTATCGAACTCATATCGAACGGATTGAATCAGTCCAACATCGCTTCTTGTCAAGAGTTGCACGACTGATCGGCCTTGAGAGAGGTAGCTACTCCTATGAAGATATAGATAGGCGACTTAATGTATCTACATTGGAGAGACGTAGAACAGTGACTGGCTTGCTGTTTATTTTTAAAATTATGAACTCCATAATCGATGACTCGACATTATTGCAGAAGACCATCAATGTTCCTCCCGGTTCACTAGAGGCAGTGACCTGCTACATGTAAGATGGTTCAAAACCAACTACGGATTATATTCTCCTATGTTAAGAATGTGTAGACTGGTTAACTCCTCTAGTGACTTGGACTTTTTCTCCAGGTGGACCTTCCAGCATTTCGCTGATCCCTCTACCAATGTACTAGATCTGTTTTTTTTACTCATGTTCATGTTTTGTCTAAATGTATTGTCTTAGCTATTATATTGTTCTGTTGAACCATTTCATTTATTGTATTTTCTATTTTAAACCGTATGTATTGGCATAGGCCGTTTATAAAATAAAATAAAATAAATAAAATATAAGTTTTTTTAATGAGCTTCAGCCAGTGATATTAAAAAAAATGAAAACATCTTTATTTACATAGATTAACCGTTTAAGGATGTCCAGCATGTGTGAGACCAGTCTGTTGGTTGAGAGTGTAAGATTATTGAATTTATTGAGAATAGAGTAGCGAATAAGCAAGGTTATTGCTAGTGCGCCGAAAACTAAAAAATTCACTGACTTACCAAACTGTCATCGTAAATCACGTTTTTGATTGTACAACCGACCCTTAAGCCACATATTTTCTGTCAGTCTGCCAAGTCCCATGACTTTTCCCGACATAACTCTGCATATAGAGCTCCATCTTGGTATAATACATGTTCCCCGACGGCTTCCAGAGCGAGGAGAAGGTTGCTGTAGTACCCAAATCTAATTAATACATTTGTTTATCAGAATTTTAAGAAAATCGCATGATTAGATAAGACCAAAGTGTCCAAAGCTTATAGTCTGAACCATTTGATTTCATGGACGGTTAAATCCATGACACGCCTTGTTCTTATAGTTCTCTAATGAAGTACGTTTCGCATTCAATGTTGCTTTACTTCTGTTATCAAACAAGAACCGTTTATGCAAAATGCATAAATCTCCGTTCATTTCACAGATTTTGAAGTAGTCTTGCCATAGGGTTTTTTTCTGATTAAAATTAAATTTAAAGGGCAATAACCTGTCTATGGTCTGGTGCGTTTTAATTTTAAAATCGAATGTTGAACCTAAATTTTTTAATATGTCACCAATTTTCATTGATAATTCTGCCTCTACTACCCTCAATCTCCCCGGCTGTTGAAATGAACGCTCAGCTTACATTTGAAACACAGATTTATTCAATTTTACGTTTTTCCTTGAATCACTTTATTTAAATCATTATAATACCCCAAGAGCTACAAAACTTCCACACCATAAACTGAAATCAAATATATAGGGTCCGCCAAATAACTTTTTTTTTTTTGAAAAACATCGCAAAACATCGAGTTTAGCTTCGGCTGTGTGGCACGTAGCACCGTCCTGTTGAAATCAAATGTTGCCAATATCCTCCTCTTCAATTTTTGTGAACAAAAATGGCCCGATAACGATCGCCATTGACTGTAACGGCCACTCCTTGCTCATTTTCGAAGAAAAATGGCCTGATTTAAAAGTAATGTCGCAATATTTCCCAGCATTGTTCAAGCGTATACACAACCGTATTCGTTTAGCGGAAAGATAAAACTAATTATCTGTCAAATCAGACATGAGCTAAGTGTTACCATTCACGAAATAAGCACTAGTTGAAAAAAACGTTAAATGGCGGACCCTATATAAGGTGGCTAATTTTAATTAAATAAGTTCAGGTTGAACCGCCTCTTAGAAGACTAAATATTCAAAGTTAAGTTTTTTATGTAATCGCATGCAGGAGAGCACAAACGGTGAAAACCTGTGCACCTTATGTCGCTCAGCCTAGGAGGCTGGACGCTGCATTTGGGAAACCTGTGTTGTGTTCGTGTTTGTGTGCGGTTGGGGAGATTGCAAATGTATATTTACCTGTTTCTTGAAGAGATCCAGATTGTAGGAAGGAAGAAACACAGACGCTAGAAGAGCATTCCAAAGCTTACCGATGGCATTAAGGAAAGAACTTTGGAAACTGACAGTTCTTGGTCGACGCACATTATTTGTGTATGGATGTTCGGCAAGTGTAAGACAAGTTTGTCGGTTGTGGGTGGGTGCACGAGGAATTAGTTCTTTAAGTTCCGAAGAGCAGCGACCGTGGTAATAACGGTAGAAAATACTAAATGAACAAATCTTACGCCTGTGTTCCATTGATTGCAGGTTAGACGTAAGAGTGTCATTGTTTATTAAACGAAGGTTGTTTTTTCGAATCTGTTCAAATTCGTTGTGAATTGAAACGTATTTGTAACCTACCGTGTTTCGCGGTTAGAACCGTATGCTCCGATCTGATACCAATATTTCTGCACTGATTGGAGCCCGGGGCTTCTCCACCGTTCTGCTGATAGCTCGCCCTCTCGGGGGCTTCACTCCCGAGGCGCCCCGCGGCCATTTGTCATCGATTCGATTTTCAATCTAAATTATAATTTGCCATAAAATCCATCGAACATGTACGTACCTCAGCTATTACCAATCGTTCGCTAACGCGGCCCATTGATTTTGACCCCTGACTATTAATCAGCGCAGTCGATTAAAATCACCTTATCATTAATCGTGTTATAAAATTTATCGATTTTCACATGATATAAGGAAGCTTCTGTGTATTCACAAAGAACAAAGAGAGAAGTCAACAATTGCGACAGTAAAAACCATGTCATAAGTAAATTTAAACAAAAGTTTATATCATGGTTTACACACAAATAACACGGAATTATTGTCACAAAATCAAACGCCCAACATTTCGTATCCGTCCACACCAGCACTGAATCTGAAGCAATATTACACTTAAATATGTCAATATCTTAACTCAAGTTGTTTTTCATCACTGTTCACTGCGATTCTTTCGTCTTACACGTATCAAGAGTTGAACGATTTTCCTTTCAGGCCACACTTCAGGCTCCATGAGAGACTCCAGCGAAGTCGCGATGACTCCCGCCTTTGAAAGATAAATAAAGTAAATATGTGATTCCACCCAGTACTTTTTGATGAAACATATGATAAAAACATACTTTTTATTAATTAGCAGAGCTCTTCGAGTGGCTTCCATTACGTAATTGATTAGCAGCTAGTACTCTAGTGTTACATCCAAAGGTGCTATCCATCATCAGCCCGTATCAACTCCACTAAATAATTATACATCGTCCCTCTACTTCATTCTCACCCCTAAGCCACTCCCACCCTTCTTTGTCTTTCTTATTTTATTTTCATTAACCTTCATATCACCATAAATCTAGGATTCGTTTTTTTTTCTCAGCACCGCGGTCCCAAGTTATAAATAATATGAAACATAGAGTATACATAAATATACAATACTTACAAAACATAATGAAAAATAAAAATAACATAAAAGAAGAAGAAGATGACACGTGTCAAAGATCACAGAGATCTAGGAGAACAATACCATCGACAAAAGAGGAAAAGGATGTAAGAAAAGGATCGAGTGTCGACCACAAAGTAGCGGTTTTTAAAATTGCTAATCTATTCAAAGAACAAATATATGCAAATATGTATATTATCATCTCCACAAACCACACACAAACACAGCATTTCCCGAATGCAGCGTCCTGCTACCTCGTCTGAACGTCATATGAGTGTACTGGTGTTGATCGGTTTGTGCTCTCCTTAATGCGAGTATATTAAAAAAAGAATAGAAAAAAATGTTGAAAAGAAATGGGATTCGAACTTGTAACATTGTGCATCCAAAGCATTATCTGTTATTATCTGAATATAAAGATAACCACACGGCTCAAATCAAGAAAAATATATCTACAGTCAACAACGGAACTGGTGATACCTGAGGCCATCCTGCGGCTGAACATGTGGAGAAGCGCAACTAAGGGAAATACTTGGATTGCCCCGAAAGAGGACCTAGCCCCTAGACACAACCAGGGGTGGAATATATGGAGGTCCCTTAACAGACTTCGGACCTGAGTTTGCAAGACGAGGACACAAATGAAAGCGTGGCAGTTTTATAGCGGACCGACTGAATGTGACTGCGGCGCGGAGCAGACCCTGTCAGGCCTTCTGGAGTGTGAGCTGTGTCCATGTAGCTGCACCCAGGAAGACCTGATGATGGCCGGGAGTAACGCCATCGACGTCGCCCACTTCTGGGCAGACAGAATCTGACGCTTTTGTTTCCGACACGATTATATATATATATATATTGATATCCTCCTCTTCCATTTATGGCCATCGATTAACTGGATGAAGGACGCAGGATCAGGTTTACATTATAAACAACTTGTTTCTGTTTCACGATACATGTTTATTGTCACAAACGTCGCCCGCCACAGCGAACACACAGGACGCGCGCACTGTGACGGGCGCGAGTCAAACTTCAACTGCCAGCCCACGGCGCGATCTCACATCTCCACGGTACCAACTGCCAATATGACAGTCCTACCAACCAACAATAGGCCAACTGTCATAACAAACAAAATGGCGCATGCAAGCGCCGTGCAACATTATATAATTAAAATAAACATTCGATGTAGATGTCAGGCAAGCGGACAAAAATAATAGACAAAAGATCGCTTGTCGAGGCTTTACGGCATCGGCCTTAAGGAGCTATATCAAGCTGATATCAATCGCTACCCTTTCAAAGACGGAAAACCGCGACAAACGATATTAACCCAAGCTTAAGCTCGCTCGCTGACACGCTACATATGAGAACAAGAAAAACACAAACATAGAAAGAAAAAAGGAACGGCAAGAAAAAACACAAACATAAAAAATAAAAGAAATAGGGCATGAAAAACAAAAAAAAACACAAAGAGAATTTATCCACATCACACTTGGCGGATTGTACTCCCGCATCACTCAAAATTTGACTGATCGCAAACACCATTAGCAATCACTTGTTTACTACGCCACTGGCTTTACGAATGACGCCATTTTTGACGGCTGGCGTGGTTTCCGTGTGATCCGCAATGTCTCTCGTCGGCGCTCGGGGGTGATGATGCTCTTCTTTATCTTGATGAATCCACGTGGTGGTCTTCTGCGCTCCAGCATGACGGCACCTGGAGATTCAGGGTCTCGGCCAACTCACGTGATTGTCCGCGAAACTCTCCTCCTCCAAGCATGAGGTCATCTTGAGGTTCCGGTTCCGGACTAACCTTCTCGGTTATCCGCGATACCGCCTCCAAGCATGAGGTCATCTTGAGGTTCCGGACTAACCTACTGGGTTTCCGACTCCAGACTAACCATCCCGGTTATCTGCGATTCAGTTTCCGGCCCAATCCACGCGGCCGCCTCGCGACACCTTTTCCAGTCCAGCATGGCGACATCTAGAGGTTCAGGTCCTGGCTCCACCCACGCGATTTCTTCAAAACATATCCCTTCATCAAATCACGACCCCCCGGCCCAGTGTTGGTAACGCGGTACGGCGTTTGACGCGCGCCGCCATCTTGGTTTCCTAAGAAACACAACAAGAAAAACACGAACATAGAAAAGAAAAAGGAAACAGCAAGAAAAAAAAACACAAACATAAAAATTAAAGACAGGGCATAAAAAACAAAAAAAAACACAAAGAGAATTTATCCACATCACACTTTGCGGGTTGTCCTACCGCGTCACTCAAAATGTGACTGATCACAAACACCATTAGCACTTTTTACATCACTTGTTTACTACGCCACTGGCTTTACGAATGACGCCATTTTTGACGGCTGGCGTGGTTTCCGCGTGATCCGCAATGTCTCTCGTCGGCGCTCGGGGGTGATGATGCTCTTCTTTATCTTGATGAATCCACGTGGTGGTCTTCTGCGCTCCAGCATGACGCTACCTGGAGATTCAGGGTCTCGGCCAACTCACGTGATTGTCCGCGAAACTCTCCTCCTCCAAGCATGAGGTCATCTTGAGGTTCCGGTTCCGGACTAACCTGCTCGGTTATCCGCGATACCGCCTCCAAGCATGAGGTCATCTTGAGGTTCCGACTAACCTACTGGGTTTCCGGCTCCAGACTAACCATCCCGGTTATCTGCGATTCAGTTTCCGGCCCAATCCACGCGGCCGCCTCGCGACACCAGTCCAGCATGGCGACATCTAGAGGTTCAGGTCCTGGCTCCACCCACGCGATTTCTTCAAAACATATCCCTTCATCAAATCACGACCCCCCGGCCCAGTGTTGGTAACGGGGCACGGCGTCTACGCGCGCCGCCATCTTGGTTTCTGTGATGCCTTCCTGCTTGGCTTGGTGACGCCATTTTGAAAGCGTGACTTCGCTGGGCTTCTATGTAACTCCCAGGGCGATGTGGCTTCTCGTATGCTCAGAAAAGCGTACCTGATCTCTGCATCCCTCAGTTGTGAAGATGGGCGCCACTCGGGTCTCTCTCCCGAGATGCCTGCGATGATCCGCAAGGCCGTGGATTCGCGGAACAATGCATAGTTCCGATGCCTCACGCGTTGGGCGACAATTGATATCCTCCTCTTCCATTTATGGCCATCGATTAACTGGATGAAGGACGCAGGATCAGGTTCACATTATAAACATATTGTTTCTGTTTCACGATACATGTTTATTGTCACAAACGTCGCCCGCCACAGCGAACACACAGGACGCGCGCACTGTGACGGGCGCGACAACAACTGCCAGCCCACGGCGCGATCTCACATCTCCACGGTACCAACTGCCAATATGACAGTCCTACCAACCAACAATAGGCCAACTGTCATAACAAACAAAATGGCGCATGCAAGCGCCGTGCAACATTATATAATTAAAATAAACATTCGATGTAGATGTCAGGCAAGCGGACAAAAATAATAGACAAAAGATCGCTTGTCGAGGCTTTACGGCATCGGCCTTAAGGAGCTATATCAAGCTGATATCAATATATATATCTGATTATAAATATTATTATTATATCGCATACGGTGTAGAATAGTGTCACCTATGATAAAACAAAATATAAATTTGATTCTTCCAATTTTACATCACCATGACAGACACTCTAAAAGGCAAATTTATATACTGCGTCTATCCATTCTATATCTGAAGCATATGGTCACCACTTAGTTCAGTCAGTAACCATGCTTTGTCCTAATATATTTTCTGCACCGAAACGTCTCTCTGGAAACGTATATGCTCTTAGGGAGGAGCCCGGAGACTTGATGAGATGGCAGCTGTAGTATCTTAAGACAAGACAACGGCAACTGAAAAAAATAAGTGATGGCAAAACATTCAATATATGAAACAGACATGGGAAAAAGAAACTATATTTTTTATGATGAAATGCTGCTCTCACGGGGTTGGACCGCACAGAAGATAGAACTAGCGGTCAGTTAGGGTTATAGCTGTCTTCACAGGCAAACGTCCTCCCCCATCGCCCATCCTTACCGCCCTCTAATCAGGCTGTTATAGAAGCGTTCGACCGTCCGCAACCGCTCGTGATGGATCCGTGTCTCGCGTGACTGTTAGGAGCCGTGGGTATTCTACACCCCACCCACTATATCGAAGGGTATAGTAGGGTACTGACTCTGGTCAGATATTGCTAAAGATATATCAGCACCAACGACAACAGCACGTTGCAACACGGTTCTCGTAAGATCGCCGGAAACGTTTTTTTACATATACGCATACAGTCGAGCACAACCGGTTGAAACCATCAAGTTATATGACGCTCAGTGAGAATGTGTGTGGGTCAAAATTTGAAATACAGACTGATACCAACTCGTTATATTTTTTTCAGGCTGGTACCGAAAAGCTGATACCTAATTTTTCTTCGTTATATTTTTTCAGGGCCTGGTACCGAAAACACGGTTTTATATATACTTTATTGGTTTCACAAAAAAAAAATATTTTAATCTTGATTTTAAATATAATTGACAATGCACCAGGACATACTGATTTAAAATATCCTAATATTAAAATATTATTTTACCACCATTTTTTTATTCCGACCCTTAGACCAAGGTATAATTTCAACATGTAAAGCCTATTACTTTCGTCGAACATTTGAAAAAATATTAGAAGACATTGATCTAGGCGAAAATTCAACACTTCCATAAGCTTGGAAAAAAACTATTCGAAATTGTGTCGATATTGTTTCTGCATTCGCTAAAGATATAAAACAAACCACTTAAAATTCTTGCTGGAAAAAACTATGGCCAGAAGTAGTGTCTTGAGAAAATGTTTTACCACCAATAGAAGATGAATACCAAAGGATAATAAACAATTGTCGTAGTATTGGTGGAGAAGGTTTTAATGACATGAATATTCATGACATCCAAAATATATTGGACGATCGTATTGGGATATAATATACCTTGAGGCTCCCTCTGATGTGTTCGTTTTTGTAAGACATTACATACTTGTGCTTAAGAATAACCTCCAATAATAAACTAACCATCATAATCGTTTATTAAAAAAAGATTTAATTTTTTATTTTTTGATTGAAAAATTTTACGTCGCTGACACGAAGAAAAGAATTAAAGAAAGAAGGAAGTATTGATCTATTTAATATTTGAAATAGAAAAAAAATATACATCACTGCTGAACTTTGGTGATTGTTGGTGTGCTATTATTATTTATTTCCTAGTAACTTGAAACCCACTCATTGTTGAAGTATCATGCCTCTCATTACCGCGCAACATACTTATTATTTACCACTAACGGAAGAAAATCGCGTGCGGGATCGAACCCACACCGTCCCTTGCCTAATCGAATTATCTATCGCTGGGCAGCACGCCTGGCGATGATTAGTGTGGATCACCTTACTTACCTTACTTAATTTCTGTTAAGACATGCATGCAAAATATTGCAGAATTGGTCTGTAAAATTAAGTTAAAAGATTAAATCACATTTGTCCCATCTTTTTCGGTTTGCGCTCCCTCAATTCATCAGAAAAGCTTTTTTGGAGTTTCTGATGCAGAAATGACTTCGTAGAGTCACATAGAACTTAGTATTTAACCCTTTCGTTACGGCTCGGTGGAATACAAATTATACTGTCAATACGGCGTCAATTTTTCAAACCAATTTTTAAATTAAAGCTAGTATTTGAACCAGAAATGTACTTATCAGACCTATTTTTATATACTACATTGGTTCCTGTATCCTTTAGCTATCAGATGATGCATAAATAACTATTATATTTAACAAACGTTCATTATGCAACTCCATACGTGTAGTGGCATTGACACATGTGGCTTCCAGAAAAATTGCTCCTGTGAAGAAACCTAACAATATTTATTTACATGCTTTACAGATTCCTGTAAATAATACATGTAGGTTGATAAAGGGAATGACTGCAGTTCCATGTTCCTACCTTAGATGTCACAATAAGTACTGAAAGTAGCAAAACGATATATCACGGCTACCGATGTCAACGGTAGGGGAATCTTAGACGGCATATATCGGCTACCGATGCGAAAGTGTTAAATAACTTCTCAAGTTTTCACGGCCAGATTTGATATTCTGGCTTTCGGGTTTAGCCGTGTGTGGCGAATTACTCTTTTCTAATATTTCAATCGGCATTGCAGGACTAAGTCGTCAACCCTGAAGAAGACCCCTGCGAAAAGTTGAATTCTGACCCTTTTTTTGTATGCTAATGACAACATTGAAGGGACCGCTATATGAACAATTGACGCAAACTAAAATCTCCGTTATAAATCTAAAACAGCGTGCGTTATAGCAGGGTTGACTGTGAAACAATGTATTGTCGTACGTTGACATATCTAAACTTTATGAAGACATGCATTAAGTATTTGGTGTATTTCTAAATGGTGTATACTATACACTGTATAGTATACAGTATCGACTCCCCTTCGACGTTACACACTACTTTATTACCCGGGACATGTTCTAGAAGATAATTTGCATCCGATAATTAACAGACTGATCAATAGGAGAACCTACAACAAGAAAATGTCTAAATGCAAATTTACTAATAACACAAAGATATAAGTTGTCTTAGAACATGCGAATATATTAACGAAACATTGTAATTTTGTATTGTGTTTTATGAAATCATCATTTTATATCAGCTCTCTTAAATGGATCACAAGATCATCACATAGTGCCGCTTCAAATATCGAAACACAGATACTGGAAAATGATTCCAGAGGTTACCGGTAGCATTTAGGAAGTAATTTTGAAAACTGCCAGTTCTTGATCGACATACGCTTACTCTTTGGGGCATTGTGGTTTTAAATATGTCCCACTTTTATTCATACCTTAATTTAATTGCATTACAAGTACAGCAGATTGAATTTTGTCCCATCATCCGAAATTAGTTGGCTCATAAGCCGAGAACTTTTTTAAATATTTTTTTTATTATTTATATCCAGTAAATAGTTATAATTTTAAACAATGTACAACATATGAGTATTTAATTTATGGAATTCGTATCTCACATACAGTCCATTCCGCTTAATTGGGACACATCGGGACTTGGTCATTTTGTCCCAATTAAGCGGCTGACCCAATTAAGCGTCTGTCCCAATTAAGCGAATTTCCCATTTTATTAAATTCATTTATTTGGTTTTGGCAACTAAATCCATTAATCAGTAATACACACATAAAATTAAACAATGCATTTTTTTTTCAATAATTTTATTTTATAAACTCTTGGATACTGTAAATTACATATGTGTAATATAAATTACCATATTAATTACAAATGTGTAATATAAACTTAAGAAAAAAATAATCCTAATTTAAATAATAAATGTGTACTCTGTCTTTTGTTTTTGTAACATTTCACTTCTACAAAATCAGCACAGATATTTAGTGCGGATGTAGGGCTCCCTTCATTTCCTTCCTGCTTAAAATAACGCTGTAACACGGCCATACATTTTTTTGCCTCCTGGTTAGTCACAGGCACAGGTGACTCATCATCATCATCGTCATCTTCGTCTAATTTTTCATATTTTGATTTAATGCCTTCTACAATTGAATCCTCACAGTCTTCATTATCATCGTAACATGGTAAATTGTTATCAATTCTTGAAAATGTAACATAATTTGTGCGTGATTTTAAATTTACTGTCCCAATTAAGCGAAATATTGTCCCAACTAAACATATAAATTTACTATTAGTTTCTTGGTTTGGTTTCTGTTCTTTGAGATTTTTCCCAAATAAGCGGCTGTCCCAATTAAGCAGTCTCCCAATTAAGCGGAATCGACTATATATCGTTTATTTTTATCTGAATAATTGATATATTATTTTCATATAAGATGATCTTAGATATATATGTATGTATGCGTATTAATGCTCATTTATTACACCTATTAATTACACGCACACATACGTACAGATAAAGCGTGAATATTACCGTAAAACACTGCGGATTGGTTTGCAGCAACAGACACGAAAAGGATGGAAGGGGGAGCAACCCTTTTCAGCTCAGCATAAGCGCCACAGTTCATGTCCTGAATACTTGCTGAAAACTGGAGGGGGCTGCAGTGAAGAAGGTTTTTCTTATTTGTCTTGGTTGTTTTGTCTCGAGCCGTAGATCCGATTGGGGGACTATTTTATCTCCGGAAAATTTTACTTGAGATGCAATCATTTTTTCCGATACAGATAAAGCAATATTACCGAAACACTGCAAAGGGGGGGTCTGGACATCTAATGGTTCCCAAAGAGGAGGGGGTAAGTTCGTGTGTGTTTGTGAGCCGTAGCTAGCGCCATCTGGATAAATACTTAAGGCGTAATTTCCGTAAAAGTAGTCATTGATGGGCGCAACGTATCTGGCAATCTTATGGTTCCCAATTAAGAAGGATAACGTAAAGACATTTTGAATCATTTAAGTAGTAGCACGATCATTCTGTATAAAATATGAAATCTTCTTTTTCCCGTATATCCGTTTTATATTTAGAATATATATGGTCACCACGAATTTTCCGCCACTCAGTTCTGTCACTTGTTCATTCCTCGTTTAGAACATATTTGCACCTGTAGGTACACTTGATAGAGTCACTTCGCCAGAACACGCATGGTGGCTAATTTACGCACTATGGCGCTTCACGTGACAGGATTTTTCAAACAAACAAATTGGCGACGCAAGCGTCATGTCTTATGTTGCTAACATTTTTATATATGCGTGTCCGACAACTGAAGAAAAACAAGATATGAAAGAACGTATATCGAGGCTTTTGGGTACCAGCCTGGAAGGGCTTTACCGAACTTTTTTTTTTATGTAAACACATACAGGAGAATACTGACAGATGGTGATAGTAATTCTGATATCTCATCTGTGGAATTCTATGACGCTTACCATGGTGTATATGGCTAAACGCAGCATGTGGAGTGTTGATCCGCCAATGTCATAGACTACAGCCCGAGATTCACGCATCATCCTTTATTTTTACAGGAATTTACTATGAACGGGTGGTCTTCACGGGACGACTTTCGTCTACCACCAATTTTAATTAATAGGCTTTGACTGGCATTTTACGGGTGACGGATCAAATTCACACCAACCGGGGGTATTTTAGAGCTCATAAATCGATTAACGATCCTTTTATTTTTAATCTCCGTCGGGGATCGAACCCAGCTTGCAAAGCAAACGCTTTGACCATTGACCTATGACCGCCGGCTGATATCATAATAAAATAATGCCATAATTAACATATATATTTTAATTTAAATAACATCACATTTTGGAATCACTGGTTCACTCGACGCGTCTTCAAAAGGGTTGTGAATCGGCGGAAAGAAGAACACCCAGAAGAATAGAGATGAAGAAGGAGATGTTGGAAGACTTGAAGATAGACGGGGACGCCGCGTGTGGGAGAGACGATAAGATGCGTGGGGACGGGATCCGGCACATGGGGCAATAATGATAATCAAAATATTTAATATGTGCCTCATCCCTCCGCCATCGCCCTTTTGTAGGAGATGACATCAACCCGTTTATCGCCGCGAATGGCGCTCGCGTATCTGCCGCCATTATAAGGAGTAATTTGAAGATGTAAAAGGAGGCGACATTATTTGCGGCTACGTCTTTTTTGTAATTACGACATTAATGTGTTAATAATGATAAATACTTATACACGATTAAGTTATCAAATGCCGACGGGTGTAGCTCGATGGTCAAAGCGTTTGCCTTGCAAGCCAAAGGTCGTGAGTTCGATCCCCGACGGAGATTAAAAAAAAATATTTTTTAATCGAATTCAGAGCTCTAAAATACCACTTTTGTTGTGAATTTGATTCATCACCCGTAAAATGCCAGTCATAGCCTATCAATTAAAATTGGTGGTAGACGAAAGTCGTCCCGTGAAGACCACTGTTTCATAATAAATTCCTGTAATAATACGGATGATGCGTGAATGATGAGGCGGATCAATACTCCACATGCAGCGCTTAGCTATATGGCCTACCAGCACACCTCGATCCTTTTCTTACATCCTTTTTTGTCGATGGTATTGTTCTCCTTGATTTCTGTGATCTTCGACACGTGTCATCTTCTTATTCTTTTGTGTTATTTTTATTTTTTATTATCTTCTCTATTTATTGTATATTTATGAATACTTTATTTCTAAATATTTGTAAAAAAAATTGGAATTTCGATTCTGTAAATAAATAAATAAATATTCATCATGGTAAGCGTCATAGAATTCCACAGATGAGACTTTAGAATTACTATCACCATCTGCCGGTATTCTCCTGTATATGCTTACAGAAAAAAAGATCTATAATGTATTAGAGTATCGAAATATTATTAAAAAATAAAAATAATCCAAATAAACATTGTTGTTCAACTATGCAATAAACATCAATATTGCGATAATTGACGCAATAACTCAATGCGAATGCTTGCAATTATTGGAAAGAATGAGATTGAATATCAAAATCACGAATTAAAAAGAGATGTAAAAGGAAAGTAGATTATCTCATTTAATAAACTGATAAGTGTATGCATCCCTCAGTCGTTGTCGTCGCCCACGTTTGACAGAAACGCAGAATAACTGTCACCATCTGTCGGTATTCTGCTGTATATGTTTACATTAAAAATTAAAAAAAAAACGTACAAACATACATATTTATATAAATTTTCATAGGGGATCGAACCCACGTTTCTTAAGATAAATAAGCAAATGCTTTGCCTCTGAGGTATTCTCATCATCAATCTAATTAATGAATACCTGTATGTGCGCTGGAGATTAATTTATAAAGAAATAATTTTTCACAAATTTTTAAACTACGTTCGATACTGTTATATAAGGTGACATTTCCCTCCTACCTCGCCTTGTCACTCACTCCTCCGCCCACTCCCGATGTATCGGCCCCGCCCACTGCGTTATTTGACATCTCTTGATGAATTAAATTTGACGCGAGTCGCTCTCAGTGATTAATAATAAGGGCAACCCCGGGTTGGCGGACTTTTATATACATCACAATCCCATGGCGGGAACGACAACAATCGCCTTGACAAGAAGTCAATAGTTCTAACAATGTGACATCTTCAATTTAAATAAAGCTACTCCAGATCGCCGGTATCTTGCTTGGTAAAAACAGAACCCGTTACTGAACGCACGCAAAAAGCTACTTGTTAAAGAGTGGATATTTAAAGTAGACCTAGTCTAAGGCTGCGGAATTACTATACTTCAGCGAGTCTGAAATTGCCTTCTTTGGTAATACGTTGCCAACCACGTTTTTTTATGTAAACACTTACAGGAGTATACCGACAGATGGTGATAGTAATTCTGAAGACCGATCTGTAGAATTCTATGACGCTTACCATGGTGCATATGGCTGCATGTGGCGCTGCACGAGGAGTTTTGATCCACCAGCGTCATAGACTACAGCCCGAGATTCACGCATCATCCTTATTATTACGGGAATTTTCTAGGAATGGATGGCCTTCACAGGACGACTTCTCTTGTCTTATTCAAATTTTAATTGATAGACTATGACTGGCATTTTACGGGTGAGGAATTAAATTCAAGAAATATCGTAGAGCTCAGAAATCGATTAAAAATCCTTTTTTTAATCTCCGTCGGGGATTGAACCCGCGACCTTTGGCTTACAAAGCAAACACTTTGACCATTGAGCTATACCCGCCGACAAAGTGGAAATACGTCGGAATGGGTAGAGAAATGGTGAGGTTGGGAAATGGATTCTGCAAAATGGCAGACGTCAGTTAGGAATCATTACATGCGTCTGTGAATGGATGAGGAGCAGGTCGCCAAAGCAATGAACTCGACGAAAAGCACGTTGAAATTTATTTTACGTAAAATAATACCGACAAAATTCGATCCGCTGCCCGGGACAGAACATTCTATTTAATCCCCGAGCAGTGACTGTTACGGTAGCAGTGAGAATCACTGCGCCCAAAAAACTCATAGTGGCCATGAATGGAACTAGCAGCTCCTCATGACAAGTAGTAATTATCAAGACACACAAAATGACGCATGCAAGCGTTGCGTAAGTATAAGATTACTACGTAAATCTTATACTTGAGGTAACATTTTTATATATGCGTGTCAAACGAGCGAACAACAATAAGATTTGAAATATCGTTTTTTCGAGGCTTTTCGGTACCAGCTTGCAAGGGCTATATCGAGTTGATGTTGGATTAACGCGTTACTTTTTAAACATTTCAAATATCTCCTCAAAAAAGATGGTCATTATTTCAATTTCTTGTGTTTTTTGTTTTACTCATTTTTCTGTTAACTGGTGCTATTTTCAGTTACGCCCTTGTCGAGCACCCTCCTCTCACAGGCTCATCCTCAGCTGACATTCTTCCTTCAAATTCACCTTTGCCGGAATCTTTTGAATTCCCCCTTCGCTCCTGGGAAGCTGGAGGCAGATCATTCGCGTTTGATTTAGTCAATTATTACACACGGTGACCTGAAAGTCCTCTACCTCTCTCGTTTACTCGTTACTCGTATACTCGTTTCTGTGTCTAGTATACAATCTATTGCAGATTTTTTCGTTTCTTCGTCAAACTCTGCCTTTAAGCTTATATGGCACTCCACTCAACTACACTGAGCTTTTAACCAGAGCTTATCACGCTATCAAAGAAACGTGCGCATGAAGAGACCCTCAGATCAGCCAGGGCAAGTAAAATCACCCTGAAGCTAACGTGATGTAGTCCTAGCAAGGTCTTCGGCAATTATGCTTTAAATTTTGCGGCACCAACGGCCTGGAACTCGTTGCCGGAAAGTATAAAAGAGCTGAAAACAGAGGCATCCTTCAGAGGCAGACACAAGGCCCACATTTTTACTTAGAGAGGCAAACATGTGCTATTGGAATGAACATTTTTACAATAAAAAAATTCTCTTTAAATTATTATATAATAACAATTATAATCATTCATCCATGCAGAGCTTGGACACATCTATAACTTTTTTAAATGTGGACCCTAGGTTGAGCATATTGCCACTACAAATGAGTACTTTTAACATTTCCTTTGCGGTGCTAAAATAAAAACGCGCGTTCCGGTGTTCGGTAGTCAGTACACAATCAAAAATCGGCGATTTTAAATCAAAAAAATGAGAACATTCATAGCTAATCCTCTTAACTAATTATAATTGAAGTCAAAAATAATAATAATTGAGATTTATTGGCTGATAACAATAAAAAACTCGAGAGAAAACTGGTTTCAAGCTCCAGAGCTACTGCCGCTAGTAGTGGTAATGGTCGGAGTGGCCAACTCCCACTCTCTTTCCTCTTCCTTCGCAGTGAAAAGAGTGAGATGCGAATATAGTGTCGCGCTTACCGCACATCGTCGAGACCCAAGGTCGAGGCACTCACAGCGCGAATTTGTTTCCGATGTTCAGAAAAGACCTCCGATGTACCCGATAAATTCTGATTATAATTAATATTAATTTTTAAATCATTGCGTTAATATATTATGTAGGAAAACCTAAATTCTTAACCTTGTATTTATTATATTTATAGATATTGATGGTTATTAGAAGCAATTTATAGAAGATTCACATCACAGGGAAAGAAAGGTTAAAGACTCAGTTCTATGCGACTTCTACGAATTCATGCATCAGAAACTCTTGAACGAAAGCCAAAGAGAATACTAGTATAGTATCTGAGAAATTTTATTTACATATTTTTTAAGCATCTGTTGATTAGCCCCTCGCTTATAAATCCTGGACCATTGCGCAATAAACGAGCGACCAAACTCATGAAATTTTCGCAGTTACATATTTTTCATTCATAATTGATTTTTTTACCACCCTGTCGAGTTACACGGCATAAATAATACAGACAAGTAAAATGTGCGAGCGTCACCTTGTCTCGGAAATTTCTTCCTGTATGATTGTCAAGGGGGGGGGGACCACCCACGACGGGACCACCCACAGCGGCCCACCCAGGAGTATCCCACCCAACCCTCTATAAAAACCTCCCTAGATGTACTACTAGTCTACAAATAAGCTTGGAGACGAGAGCGATCGAATTCCAGGTTCAATTCGGAGCGCCTTTCACTCTATGCGCAATATCTGGGACTTACTGCGTTACTCGATCAAAACAAAGTGCCGTCTATACAACTCTTGTATCGTCTCTATTTTTATTTTTGGCTATGAATCTTGGCATCTCACCAAGAGCCAATGCAGCCGTATAATGAAGAAAGAGAGGATGTTATTAAAAATGTATTATTTAAGGCATTAAAAAAAAACAATCATATTGATAAGTAAATATTTTTTTAAATAAATACTTAAAGATATTTATTTTTAACGATTATTAATGACAAACTCGACGTGAGCTTAGCATATTAAAAAATATTGTTTATTATCTAGCTACTAGCTACATATTATTCAACTAGCAATAATTGATACAGGTACTTCAAAGCAGCGCTTCTCAAAGCGCGTAATAATTTATTTCACACAGAGTCATATCAGTTTTAAAACGCCCCCCTTCTGCCCCCCTCCCGGTACCTCATCACGGGGGGGCGCGCCCCCTTCTAAAGTGTGTCAAATAATCTGTAACAACCCGGTCCACCCTCGCACGCCAACCCAACCTAGTGCCTCCCACGTATCCGCGATCGTCCCCCCGTCCGTTTCATGTATCTGCTCCATATGATTTAACAGGGCCACATAAACAAATAATTTAAAAAAAAATAGATCGTTTGTAAAATATGTTCAAAATTTATAATTTGTAAGTGACTTGGATGCGGAACGAAGAGGATAGAAGAGAATGTACATACTCCCTGTATCAACTTATATGGCGCAGAGAAGTTGGAATCTAACAGCAAGTCTTACCCGCTTGGTGAAAACCCTCCCTGTCCCGTCCTGTTTTTGGAGACCCATATGGGGAACCCGTTAATCCAGTAACGTGCATCCAGGCACGCAAAAAGCCACTAGTTAGAGAGTGGCTGAAGGCATTCCCGTGATTCTAGGTGCATCAGTTAGATGTCAAACAGACCTCAGTCTAAGGCTGCGACGTTAGTATACTACAGCGATTCTCGAATTACCTTCTTCTGTAACACGTTGCTAACCACGAAATACGTGGGAACGGATAAGGAAATGGTAAGGTTCGGAAATGGATTCTACAAAAAGCAGACATCAGTTAGGAATCATTTCTTGCGTCTGCACTCTTGCAGACGGACGCGCAGAAGCGCTCAAAAGCAGCGTAATTTCGTTTGTTAGCAACGAAGTCCTGCTATCCTCTGGACCTGATGCCGACCGAACCACTTCAAAGAGCGCAATCCTCGCAGAGTGGTGCAGCGGACAGTTCCACAGAACGTGAGGTGCGTTCTGCGGAGAGCTGCCGTCACATGGGCACTCTGCCTGGGATGTGGGATTCAACTGTCCAAACCTGTCGAGGTAGCTGCGGGAGAATCCGTGTCCGGTTAGCAGCTGGCTCGTGTAGTGGTTCGGGACGAGCCACTTTGCGGTCTTACCCATAAAATAAAGGTCACCCAGCGTGCTATGGAGAGATCCATGCTCGGAGTGTCGCTATTATATACAATCCGAAACGAGGAATTACGCAGAAGAACTCAAGTAGTGGATGATACCCAACGAATAGGCACACTCAAGTGACAATGGGCAGGATATATCTGTCGAAGAGACGACGGTTGATAGGGAAGAAAAGTATGGGAATGGCGCCCAAGAATTGGCAAATAAAGCATTGGCCGACCTCCAGCAAGATGGACTAACGACATAAGAAGAATAGCGGGAGTGACCTGGATGCGGAACGCGAATCGAATGTAGACTCATGCGGAAAGCTTACGTTCAACAGTAGACGGATACAGGCTGATGATGATGATGATATCATTTGTGAAAGTTAAGAGACTTCATTATTTAGAATCACTAAAAATAAAACCATTAATAATAATAGGAAAATATTCAATAATCAATTACTTTTAACGTTTAGCCACGTTCTTAATATGTTTCCTATAAATTCGCCCTGTTCAACTGTTCAACAACACATCTCCTCTCCTTTCTCACTTATCTATGTAACCTTAATTAACTGTTGTGTATTTATATTTAGTTTGTTAGTAGCTACTGACGATGGTGCCATGTCACCGAAACCGGCACAGTGGTTATGAATTAAAACTCAGTGTTTTCATACAAAGTTTTACTGGCTTATTCTTTAAATATGATAAATTTAAAAAGGCACTGCGTACTTCGAGTGTGTGTATAGTGATATTTCTTTAACATATAAAACTAAGAATCAAGTGGCAACCCTCTTAGAGAGCTGTCCTCTTTCTCCATCTCCCGGTGCTATCATCCGCCTCCCTCCTGAGCATACTCTTCTCCTATGTGGATATTGGATTTCTTACTCGTACTTTCTTACGCCCAGCGAGACGTTTGACACTCGAGCAGTGATGGGGTGGGACGTCAGGTGTAACATCAGTGATAACCAACGAAAACACCTACAAAAAAATACCGTTAAAGCGTCATAGAATCCGTGAACGACTCTATGACGCAATTGTCGCATGTCTAGTTTTTTACAATAATAATCATTATGAAAAAAAAGAGGCATTTTTTTACAAATTGACTTACACTAACATCCACCTCCTTCAAAATGAGGGGAGTTATTACGTCGCGTGAGGCAGGATGAGGAGCAGACAAAGACTTTTATTTTAGAAGCACAGATTATATTTACTTTAAAAACATTACAAGTTTCGACCACGCGGGTTGACATGCCCGCGCGACCGCAACGCGACCCTACTTCGCCAAAAGGTGGAAACCAACTGCCGTGGGGGTCGCCGGCGCTACGGATCTCGCTCAGCGTCGCCGGTGGCAAAACTATGTAACTAGCCCCAATGAGGCCACATACATAAAGGTATGGCAAGCGACAAAAATACAAGACGAAAGATTGTTTATCGAGGTTTTCGGTACCAGTTAACAAGGGCTACATCGTGCTGATGTCAACACATACGAATCTACAGCAAATATAACATTTTATGACATTTCTCTCAACAATATTCGGGAAAAAGAAACGGTAGACGATTGGATACGAACAACGCTGACCTCGTTCGAAAACGAACTTGAATAAGTTGAAATGGCCAACCGAAACACATACAGAAAATCTTTAAACAGACTGTCTAAGAATCCGCAGCTTACTGTATCTTAGAGAGCATTTACTACACCTGCCTTTTCGTCAAGCCCCCGGGTTCGCCCCGTCTTGGAAGGCCGTCGGGAACTATAAATAGCATGTGCTCAACGTGACATAGAATGATGTCAGGTACATGGTGGCTTCCGGGAATCATCCCATGTGGACCTCCGGGTATACTACCTCCGGTATAAGCGTTCTAGGAGAAGACATTTACAATTTGAGCTTACAGAACTGTGAATATGTATATTCAAATATGAAGCGGATATGATATGAAGAAATAGTGTTAACCTTATGAAGAAATAGTGTTAACCTTCTTCGTAGTATCAATCCGGTGGATTGGTTTGCAGCAACAAAATCATGCATCTCGATCTCCACTCCTTTCGGTCCTCTGCATTACTCTTTAGTTCAGCATAAGAGCTACAACTCATGTCCTCGAACACTTGCTGCAAATACTACCGTCTAGGGCGCCCTCTGCAGTTTCTACCCTCAACCATCCCCTCCACAATGTCGTAAAGAAGACCATCGTGGCGCATGATGTGACCGATCCATCGGACTCGCCTCTCTGAGATGGTTCTTACTGGGTGCCTATCTTCCTTGATTTTATTTTTGTATAACATTACACACTTGTGAATGCGTATGTGAGTCTTTAATGGTTGTACTCCTCTGAAATCAAGCGAGATGAGTCCCCCACCTTCTAATTTTAAACCCCCACCCCCTCTCTATTGATGCTGCAATTAAATTGAGCGTATATTTTCCATCTCTTTCACCTACCGAACGAACACACACACACAGATACAGTGAGTGTCGCTGTGTGAGTGAGTGTCACATATATCACTGTCTACATAAACTTATACAGGTGCTGTAAACTTGATGTGACAATCTATTAAAGGTATGACCAAATATATGTCATACGTGTAAAAGCTTCTTTACCACCATGTTATTAGTCGCGTATTTCTTGCATTCACTTAATAGAAATTCAAAATTCCCCGCAATTTGAAAACTGCTGCTCTAAACTGCGACCTATTTTTGTGCTATCGTTACCGGTGTCACGACTTATCGTTCACAGATAATTCAGCGACTCATCGGTAACAACGTGGGAATGCACTGGTGCACCAGACAACTGGTGCACTGGATGTCTCACTAACCTCTCTCTTTATCCTAGCCATTTCCCATCATCTGGGGTCGGCTCTCCTAGTGGCACATTCGCCATGTCTGTCTGTCCTGCGTTGCATTCTCGGTCAGACTCCAGGGTTTTCAGATCCTTGTTTACAGTTGCAGTCCAGGTTGCCTGTGGTCTTCCAGGTCTTCTTCTCAGCGTGGGTATGTTGAGGGCTCTTCTTCACCATGTGGTCCTCATCTCTCCGTGTCACATGCCCATACCATCTTAGGCGGATGTCTCACTAACCTAACCTAATGATTTGTTCAGTGATCGTAGTCCATAGATACATATGTCTCGTTAACGAAATAATGTAATCGGTATAAAATATAAAGATATTTCATAAACACGTGTATCAAAATAAAACTCGACAATGGTTATCCGACGTAACCGGAACTTGTGCTATAATTAAAAATATGTGGAATTATTTCCAAATAACGTTTTATTTTTAATTTGGTTTATGGAATTCTGCTAAGAAATATCGATCGAAAAAATCCGACTTTATTCCATGTTCAATTTTGGCAATTATGAAATACGTAAAAATATTAAACACGAAGACTTAAATAGTCGATAACAGAAGTGGGATATTGTGGCTTTTGGGTTTAGCCGTGTGTGGCGAATTTCTATTAACCAATATTTCGACCTCCATTGCAGGGGTCTTCTTCATAATAAATCAACTAAACCGCAAGTAAACCATCAATCCTGAAGAAGACCCCTGCAATGGTGGTCGAAATATTGCTTAATATAAATTCGCCACACACGGCTAAACCCAAAAGCCACAATATCAAATCTGGCCGTGAAAACCTAAGAAGTTATTTAACAGAAGTGGGCTTTGTCGATCCGGCTGACGTGACTTTGGACTGAATCTTACATGCCATCTATAGTAAAATCTTGTAAAAATCTACCTGTTATATATATATATATACCTGTGACTGTGTATAAATGTGTGATTCGTTCACCCCCACCACCCACCCCTTACTCTACCCGTCGCTCATTAAAAGCCTTGTACCTGTGTGTGTTTGTGTATGTGTGAGACAATAGTATGTGTGTGTGTTTGTGTGTGATTTCATCAAGGTTTTGTATTACACTGAATGAAGATTAAATCGTTCGGCATTTCGGGATTGTTTCCACAGAAACTTTATATTGTTATGTTTGTATGTGTATGTACATGTGTGGGGTATTTTGCGGTGAATTTGCGAAACATTATTTGAACAATACAAATTAATAAATCTTAGAACGAAATTTCTAGAAAATTAGTCTATCGATATACGTATTACGTTGGTCTAAAAGATAATATTTATTTTCCCATTAGATTAATTGATTGTTTTTTTTTTGTACAGCTTACTTCACACTCTTACTGCAAAAACATATATTTTGACAGCTGATATAGCATAGCTTGCTTGTGAAAATAAAAAGATTAATCATTTATTATTAATATTAACACTATCCAGTCCGATTAGCCGTAATATCAAAAAAACGGTGAAATCTGGATTCTTTATCCTGCGGCAGATACGGTCGGTAAAAAGATGCTTACCCAGAGACGCCACAAAGAGCTTGGCAAATGCGTTTATAGTCTCCAAAATGAACTACTGCAACGCACTGCACGCAGGCCAGCCAGCCAAACAACTAAAGCGATTGCAGTCGTTACAAAACGCAGCGGCACGACTAGTCTACAACGCGCCCAAATTCTGTCACATTACCCCAATACTACACCGACTGCATTGGTTGAGAGTTTCGGCTAGAATCCAGTACAAATTATGCCTCTTAGCTTACAAGGCACTCAACGGAACTGCACCGGGCTATTTGACAGAACTTATCAAAGCCTTCAGAAATAAGCGCGCGTGGAGAGACACTCAGATCGGCTAGAGCAAATAGAAGCACCCTGCAGCTGACGGGAGGTAGTCCTAGCACGGTCTTTGGCAATCGGGCTTTCAGCTACGCGGCACCAATGGCCTGAAACTCGCTAACGGAAAGCATAAGAGAGCTTAAAGCGGAGGCATCTTTCAGAAGCAGACTCAAGACCCACCTTTTTACTCCGAGAGGCAAAGAAGCGCTTTTGGAATGATCATTCGGTCATAAAAGAGCGCTATACAAATACTAATATAATAATACACAATATGTGTTTAATCACTAGGCCGAACGTTAAAGGCCGGTCACACAACATGTGTGTGATCGTTCCGCCAACGCTTATTAGCCGACTATACACAGCTTGTGATGTTTTTTCAAACGTAAGTGGCCGATCACATAACATATGTGTTGTTTTTACTTTCGACCATAATTCAAAGATCTCAAACCTTTTCAGTAAGGGTCATATTTAATTTTATTTGAACACATGACGATAGATTTAGCAATTCTTTAAAAAACAGTCGGCCTCTGGCGTAAGTTTAATCGCGTGACGCGTGGACTGGATAGTGTTAGTAAGTAGTTCTTGGTAATAATAAAATAATAAACACAAATAGATTGTCTGTTAAAAATAATAATGCTCGTGAAGAAATTAATTTCGATCGAATCTCAATAATATAAAATACATACTTCCAATTTACAACAAAGCGACATCTGTTGTAATATGAAAATTTTATCGAGTCTTCAGGTGGAAGAATTTGTCTTGATAGACCGCGCTGTGTATAGAATAGAACTAATGTGTATAGTTCGTGGTTTGAATCCCAGCGTGTGCCGTTTCTTATTCTCCGAAATTGACGAGAGGAATGTCATAAAATATGATATTTGATGTAAATTTGTATATGTGTATTCATTTATTTAAATATTGAGATACAGCAATTATATAAAGTATTAGAGTATCGAAATATAATTTAAAAAAATAAAATAGCCTGAAGAAACATTGTAGTTCAACTAAACAATAACAAACTGATATCAGCTTGATATAACTCTTTTAGGCTGATGCAGAAAAGCCTTGAAAAACGATATTTTTGTTCGCTCGCCTGACATGCACATCTAATAATGTTAGTTTTAATTATATATAAAATTACACGGCTCTTGCATACGTCATTTTATTTGTTGTGACAGCTGCTTCATTTTATGTTGGTGCAACTGTCATCTTTAATTTGGTTTTTGCCGTGATTATCTTGGCGGCGCTGGATATCAGTGTATAGATATCAACAACGGTATGTAAGGTCGGACGAGGAAATCAAGTCCTTATTCAAAATAAATGCGAATTCTGCTTCAAAAGCAAATTATTTTGCTTTGTGATCTGCTCCTTCATCCTGCCACCACGCAATTACATATCAAACTTAGAGAGGAAGATGTTAAAACAATATTGCAATAATTGACGCAATAACGCAATGCGAATCCTTGAAATTATTTGAAAGAATGGGATTGAATATCAAATTTACGAATTTAAAAGAGATGTGGAAGGAAGGTAGATTATCTCATTTAATAAACAGTGGTGTGTTTGCATCCCTCAGTCATAGTCGCCGACCACGTTTGACAAAAAAGCTGATAAAACTCTGTGATCCTTCACCCTTATCCGCCCACTTGTTCCGCCCACCGCCCCCTCGGCTCGCAATTCCGCTGAATTATCAATTATTAAACATCAACACGGAAATCACACCCCCGGGAACGACCGCCTGAACCCCCCTTAACGCCCACCCCTAACACCCATACCGGGGAAAGTCAGCGTTAAGGCAACATCACATGATACAGTGTGGATGTATACGATGTACAACTGCATTTTTGTTCTTTCCTTATCTGGAGCATATTGCAACCTTCTTACTTCGTATAATCACTCCGGTGGATTGGTTTGCAGAGACATAATCTTGCATCTCGAGCTCCACTCTTCTTGGTCCTCTGCAATCCTCGTGTCATGAAGAAGACCATCGATTCATCGGGCTCGCCTCTCTGAGATGGTTCTTACTAGGTGCCTATCTTCATTGATTATGCTGAGAACTTCATTGTTCGTGGCATGCAACCTTCACAGGCACCATATTTGCGAATCGAAAATATCAATACTGCATAACTTCTTAGGTTTTCACTGCCAGATATGATATTGTAGCTTTTGTGCTTAGCCGTGTGTGGCGAATTTCTTTTGACCAATATTTCGACCGCCGTTGCGGGGTCTTCTTCAGGATTCATGATTTAGTTGAGAGTTGGTGTCAGATTATCTTTTTTATCACAACTAAATCATCAATCCTGACGAAAACCCCTGCAATGGCGGTCGAAATATTGGTCAAAAGAAATTCGACACACACGGCTAAGCCCATAAGCCACAATATCATTCAATCTGCAGTTTGGATGATCAGCACGATGCTTCTGTGGTCTGTACCATTGTTTGTTAGAGGCGGCTCAACTTATATTGACGATTGTGTATTTTTTTCACATACGTCATAAAGCGCATTTTTTATTAATTAAATCAATTATTATCACTGTCGTGATAGTTTGTAATAAAAAAATAAGGAATTCGAGTGTTTGACCCGACGATCCCGAGGCCTGAACCATTTGATCTTAAGAGGCGGCTCAATTGAGGGAGAAATTGCTTTGTAGTTAGAAGAGAGTATTATTATATCAGTATTTGTATAGATCTTTTTTATAACCGAATGGTCATTCCAAAAGCGCTTCTCTGCCTCTCTGAGTAAAAAGGTGGGTCTTGAGTCTGCTTCTGAAGGATGCCTCCGCTTTAAGTTCCATTATGCTTTGCGGCAGCGAGTTCCAGACCATTGGTTCCGCGTAGCTGAAATCATTATTGCCAAAGACCGTGCTAGGACTACCTCCCGTCAGCTGCAGATTGCTTCTATTTGCTCTGGCTGATCTGAGTGTCTCTCCAAGCGCGCTTGTATGTACAAGAAGCAGGTCAAAGATGGGACAACACTGTCTGGAGAGGATATGGGATTCAAGGGCGTGATAAGTTCAGGCACCAACATATATTAAATACAATATAAGTCAATTTAATATATTTTTTATCATATTTACATGGTTTTTTAGTTGATTTTTTATTACTTTTTTAATTACATTTTTATTAATCGGGGGTAAAAATAGTGTCGTTGAATCGCGTCTCCCCTTGCTAAGGTTCGAAGCAATAAAAAAGTGCGTTTGACGAACTTAATTATTCAATGAAATTAAATTGAGTCGTCACTTAAGGACCCCGGCCTTATCTAATTAATTCTCCAATAACAATTGACTTGTTCGCATCGCCAATTCACTTAAAAAAAGTTTTTTTTTATGACGGGGGTGGATTGGGTGGGGGTGTTTTTGAGATCAAGTGCCGTGTAAGATGGCGCTTTACTTGATTAGAAGAAGAGGGCGGTGTGAATAATGCGTAATTAGTTGTATTGAATTGAATTTGCGGATTCACATAAAATTTACTGGTTTTTCTTTTTGTTATTTTTTTTATAAAGGAGAATACCGACAGATGGTGATAGTAATTCTGAAGTCTCATCTGTGGAATTCTATGACGCCAACGATAGTGCTTATGGATAAGCGCTGCATGTGGAGTATTGATCCGCCAACGTCATAGACTACAGCCCGAGATTCACGCATCATCCGTATTATTACAGGAATTTACTATGAAAGGGTGTTCTTCACGGGACGACTTTCATCTACCACCAATTTTCATTAATAGGCTATGACTGGCATTTTACGGTTGACGGATCAAATTCACGCCAACCGGGGTATTTTAGAGCTCAGAAATCGATTAAAAATATATATTCTTTAATCTTCATCGGAAATTGAACCCACGACCTTTAGCTTGCTAAGCAAACGCTTTGACAATTGAGCTATACCCGCCGGCAAACTTCAGAAAATTTCAGTCGAACAACGACTGTAATGTGATGTGACATCGTTTATTGTGCGATCATTGAAGCTTAGAAGTCCATATGCCTCAGATATTCAACGGGTATGAGATGAGCCCGATGGTAGAGGGTAGAAACAGTAGAGGGCACCCTACACGGGAGTATTTGCAGCAAGTGTTCGAGGACATGGATTGTAGCTCTTATGCTGAGCTGAAGAGGGTTGCGGACGACCGAGAGAAATGGAGATCGATATGCAAGATTCTGTTGCTGCATACCAATCGACCGGATTGATACTACGAAAAAGATGATTAAAAAAAGTATTACAACTCATTCGCAAAAATATGACTCGCATACTACAGGTCTCGTCTCTTCCTTTTAAGTCCCTATAAGTCAATCATTTATGTCTCAGATGGACCTTCGGGTGATGAACGACTTGGTACGAGGCATGTACAATGGCATCTGATATAATTAAGTGGCGGCAAATTGTGGTGCCCATATGTTCCAGATATCGAAAGTTAACTTTCACTATCACCATCTGGCGGTATTCTCCTTTATATGCTTACGTAAATTAATACAAACTATCGTAATTTCGGTGTACAGTCTTCCCGTATACAACATGCTTTCATAATCTCTGTAAAAATAGATATGCGTTATTGCCGGGCTGTAGTCTAATGACGTTAGCGGATCAACATTCCATACGCAGTGCTAAGGCAACCTACATGAAATCCACCGAAAATATTTCTCCATAGCCGTCTGTCTGTATTCATTTCGTATGTGTTTACATAAATAAATTATTTAAATAAATTAATCGAATTACCAAGAAGACATCTAAAAATGCAATAAAAACAATCATTTACATTCTTAAAAGGTTTTTACAAACAAAATTCCTGAAACTTCCCAATAACCTGAAAAAACAATCAAGAATTTCGTGGAATTTCAAAATTCCAATATGGCGACCAGGGCATTCAAAGGTCTCCGTGACGATGCGCGGGGGCGGATTCAAATTCTTCACTTCCGGTAAGATCACCCTCACCTTGTTGTTAACCCCCCACCACTTCCGCCTTCCTCTTCGATACCTTGCAATGTTTTCATCTCTCTGATAGAAATAACCGTGAAATGACGAATATTTCCGAATTTTTTATATAAACCTTTACAGAAGAATATTTTCAGATATACATCAGCATGATATAGCCCTTGCTGACTGGTGCCGAAAACCTGGATGTACAATCTTTTGTCTCTTATTTCTGTTCGCTTGTCGTACATGTATGTGTCGCCATATCGGCATCTTGACAAGTCCGGTCGCGGGTGTGACGTTAGTTATGAACATGGCTGCTGTAATTGGTGCGCCATTGATTCTGTAGATCGCCACTTGCGGCGCTCGGCGAAAGCCCATTACAAGCGCGCTTAGTTAATTAAGTCTCGTCCGGCCCGGCGAAACGACATGTAACGGTCGGGCGAGGAAATCAAGTCTTTAATAAAAATAAATGCGAATTGTGCTTCAAAAACAAGTTCTTTGCTTTGCGACCTGCTCCTGCATCCTTCAAGATATATGGTGATGGAGAAAATCTGTGGGTTCTATAATGCTTGTTATTTCTTGAGTATGCTTAAGCCTCTGCACGCAAAAAAAGTAAAATATAACCTACAACTAACACATTGTAAGTGCGGTTCTCGTTAAATAACCGAAATTACTTTGAAAACAGATTAAAGCTTGATATTGTGGCTTTTGGGTTTAGCTGTGTGTGGTGAATTTCTTTTGACCAATATTTAGAACGCCATTGCAGGGGTCTTCTTCAGGATTCTAAAACCTGTATAGACAAGCAAGGACGACCACAGTCCGACATGACGTTCGTGAAGGTGCAATTCTTAGAACATACCTACCGTATTCTTAGATCATACCTATCGTATTCTTAGAACATACCCACGATTCTCCGGACCGATGAAACTTGAGTATGTAGATGCCATGGAGATATCAATAATGCTCGTTAACAGATAATCTGACACCAAGACAAAACTAAATGATCGATCCTGAAGAAGACCCCTCTGCAATGGCGGTCGAAACATTAGTCAAAAGAAATTTGCCACACACGGCTAAACCCAAAAGCCACAAAATCAAATCTGGCCGTGAATACCTAATAAGTTATTTAGATTGAAGCTTGTATAAGTTACCGCCTGTTGCTTACCGCGTATCATAAGTTGGGTTGAGCCGTGCTATGGTTTCAAATAACCTAGCCCTCGATCTGATAATCAATAGTTTCACTTTTTAATTCCCCTCAGTCCAATCTACTACTTTGTAAATTTGTCGTAAAAAATGCACTAAAATTATCATTCTGTAGAAACGTCGTTCCCTAACGACTGGCTAGTGGTGGGGGTAAAATTAAAAGCATTTCAATTAGAGGTGGTTGGGGGGGGTGCTCGGTGGAGAAAAAAGAGGGGCACTTGTAAAAAATAAGATATTTATGTTGCCTGCACTACGTTCAGCAAAATAAGTGAATGAGAATGTTTTAATCAATTCAAAATTTTGCAACTTTGGTCCGCTACACTTCAGTATATGTATTTAAATTATTTCTTTTAAAATAATTTGCCGGCGGGTATAGCTCAATGGTCAAAGCGTTTGCTTTGCAAGACAAAGGTCGTGGGTTCGATCCCCGACGAAGATTAAAAAAATATATATTTTTAATCGATTTCTGAGCTCTAAAATGTCCCGGCTGTTGTGAATTTAATCCCTCATCCGTAAAATGTCAGTCATAGCCTATTAATTAAAATTTGTGGTAGACGTAAGTCGTCCCGTGAAGACCACCCATTCATAGTAAATTCCTGTAAAAATAAAGGATGATGCGTGAATATCGGGCTGTAGTCTATGACGTTGGCGGATCAACACTCCACATACAGCGCTTAGCCATATGCACTATGGTAAACGTCATAGAATTACACAGATGAGACTTCAGAATTGCCATTTGTAGGTATTATCCTGGATGTGTTGAAAAAAAAAAGTTTATTTAGAAATTATTCCACATTTTTTTATTACTGTACGTCATGTTTCGGCTACGTCGGAAAGCTATTGTCAAGTAGTCAAGTTTCACTTGATAATCGCTTCCTGATGTAGCGAAAATATGTCGTCCAGTAATACAAAATCGGAGATCAATTTGTACATAATCTTTCAGTTTTATTTTAATATTCTTCTTCTTTTCAGCGATGTCAAATTATTTTAGTCCTGTATCTAGCAACATCGATATCGTGTTGCCTAGCATTAGGTCTTGAGATGTGCAGCTTGTATGGCACATGGAGCAGGATCTTAGGTGTAAGGCGGTCAGCATATCTCCACAGTCACACAATAGTGACTCTCCCTACCGAAGCATTCCCCACCGCTCGAGGTTGTCCTTTGTTCTGCCAACTCCGGTTCTTAATCTGTTCAGGGATTTCCAGGTCCGCCAGTCAAGGTTCTTGCCAGTTGGGAGGCCGTCGTTTGGAGTAATGAAATCCTCTGATGCGGCTTGTTGCCAGAGCTGTAGTCTCTCATTTTCAGGGCCGGATGTGACAGGTTGTGTGGATCTCAGAAAGCTACATCGCGACTTCAGTCTATGTGGGTTATCTGATTTAAATATTATGGAATTCTACTATTAATTATCGATCGTAAAAATCTAAACGATTTTTATAATAATACAATTTAATTGTCTTTAGTCGCAATGTAGCACTATCGAGAATCGCAAGCTTCGTAGTTCTAATTAAACCTTGACTGTTCGAAGTTTCGTCTTGCGTAAATGTTCTTCGGTCTGCAGTGGACGCTTTTCAATAATATGCAATCTAAAGTTTTCACCGCGGAATGCATCGTAATCATCTCTGGGTGGGGTCGAGCAGGAGGACATAACCACCCCGCCCTACCGCCCAGCCCGCGGGCAGACTTTCAAAGAAGATCCTGAAGAAAAATGAACGCAGGGCCGTATGCAGGAAAAATCTTGCTTTATAATCTCTATTGCGTTTTTCTCAAGTTGTTTTCATGACCATATTCCATATGACCGTCACCAAAAAGCTCGCCATAGCCTTCGCCTCGTCCCGTATCAGCTCTGTCCTCTGAAGTTTCACCAAGTACATTTTATATAGAGTTTTCGACGGCGAAAGATTAAATCTTAACGAAATACACCTGTAGTTAATGCTCTCCTTCTTCGTAGTAGTATAAATCCTGTGGATTAGTTTGCAGCAACAAAATCTTGCATCTCGATCTTCACTCTTCTCGATCCTCTGCAATCGTCTTCAGCTCAGCATAAGAGCTACAACTCATGTCCTCGAACACTTGCTGCAAATACTCCCGTCTAAGGCGCCCTCTGAAGTTTCTACCCTCAGCCATCGTGGCGCATGATGTGACCAATCGCCTCTGTGAGATGGTTCTTACTAGGTGCCTATCTTCCTTGATTATGCTGGCATCCTCATTGTTCGCGACGTGGTCTCTCCAGGAAATTCCGAGAATTCTTCTGTATGACCACATCTCAAAGGCCTCTCGTCTTTTTTTATCAATTTCAGATAAGCACCATGTCTCACAGCTCTCCTATGACATGCGAAATACACATGAATGAATGATTTGTTGGCCTCGTCTGTTTGATGAGCATCGGGACCTTCTGTTGCTTGTCTTTATTGCATTGTTCTTAGCACTTAATCATGAGTATCTATATTTCTATATATTGCACTGTTTTATTTTATTATTTATTATGATTGTTATTTAGTAACGAATTGTTTTTTTTTTAATTTGTAATGTTTCTGTAAGTGAAAAAAAAAATACACGTCCCAGCCAAGTCGTTTTTGGCTGCCTAGTCCGCTCCTTCACATTTTATCCCATATCTGGAACGTATGGTCACAAATTGACGCCACTTAGTTTTGTCAGTTGCCTTATTTCAAGACATATCTGTACCCAAAGGTCCAGCTCGGAACGTACATGATTCCCGACGATCCCGACGGCCAAAAAATGGGTAGACGTTGTATCTTAGAGATATTTTTAGATGATTTGTTAATGGGATTCTTTTGGTTAATAGGATAAAGCGCGACGCTTTCAAGTTTTGCACCATTTGATCCTAAGAATCGGCTCAGCCTGACCAGCGAAACACCACTCCTAAGCTCCATCCACTCTACTGGAATGTCTTTGTTAGTAAATATTTTATATAAGGAATATGCATTAAAAATGAGCGTTTTACATTGAGACTCATAATTCGGCAGGTATATATCCAATCGGGATGAAATAAATTTTACCTGAAAGCTAAAGCCCTAGGCTGCAAACATCCATCCAATTTACACTGCTGAAGTGTAAAGACGTTTTTATCTGAAATTGTCTGAAACTGACGATGGACAGTATTTTGAATGATCTGAGTCTAATAGTCTTCTCAAAATAAACTGTTGATTTTTATAAATTATGCAATACATTTACACGTCAGTACATTAGTATTTGTTGGAACGGATGAAGCTTTCATTGGTCGCGAAACTGCAGTCTTCCAGCAAATGAAACAAGGTTTATTTAAGAATTATTTAAGCTTATTTATTTAAGAAATACTTATCATAGAAGACAAAGTACACGGTTCGCTTGATGAAAACCCTCCCTGTCCCAGATGGGGACCCGTTACTGGTTGCACACAAAAAGCTACTTGTTAGAGAATGGCTGAAGGCCTTCTCGTAATTCTAGGTGCATCAGTTAGATGTCAAATAAACCTTAGTGTAAGGATGTGGAGTTAGTATACTACTGCGAGTCTCGAATTGCCTTCTTTGGTAGCACGTTGCTAACCACGAAATACGTGGAAACGGATAAAGAAATGGTAAGGTTGGGAAATAGATTTTGCAAAATGGCAGACATCGGTTTCGAGTCATTACTTGCGTCTGCGCTCTTGCAGACGGACACGCAGAAGCGCTCACGGTGGTCATAAATAAACGGTTGAAATCTTCGAGTGCAGCCCTGAAAAAGAAACGGCCAAAGAGGGATGCGAACGGAACACGCCCGCTTCTTAATTTTAATTTCCCGCCGACGGTAACCGCGCGGCTATAAATTATCGAAATTATTGCATTAAAAAATCCATCTAAAAAGCCAAAGAAGCCATTACGGCCCTCCTTCCCTCTCAGGCCTGAACCATCGCAAGCGCCGCGAATTTCCCTCACCTCGACGACCTTCTTCTCACGGCGCAGGTAATTTTTCACAGTAATAGTGTATATAGAAAACCGGTCTACCGCTTGGGAAGAATTTTTCCATCGCGATATTTTTTTTTAAATATAGAGTATAATTTTTTTACGTCAAAGACGCTTCCATCTTTTCTCTCTGGGCTATTTTGCAAGATACTTGATGAATATTAAACGTGAAGAGATAAATGTTATTGAATTGCTCATTATTTTTCTCTTAATATTGATATCAACACGATACAGCCCTTGCTGACTGATACCGAAATCGTCGATATAAAATTATATTGTGGCTTTTGGGTTTAGCCGTGTGTGGCGAATTTCTTCTCTTCGATATTTCGACCGCCATTGCAGGGGTCTTCTTCAGGGTGGCTTTGGCTTTGTCAAAAAAAAAACCCATCAACCCTGAAGAAGACCCCTGCAATGGCGGTCGAAATATCGGAGAGAAGAAATTCGCCACACACGGCTAAACCCAAAAGCCACAATATCAAATCTGGCCGTGAAAACCTAAGAAGTTATTATATATATAATCGTGTCGGAAACAACAGGGTCAGATCCTGTCTGCCCAGAAGTAGGCGACGTCGATGGCGTTACTTCTGGCCACTATCAGGTCTTCCTGGGTGCAGTTATTCGGGCACAGCGCACACTCCAGAAGGTGTGACAGAGTCTGCTCCACGCCGCAGTCACATTCAGTCGGTCCGCTGTAAAACTGCCAGGCTTTCATTTGTGTCCTCGTCTTGCATACTCCGGCCCGAAGTCTGTTAAGGGACCTCCATATATTCCACCCTTAGTCATGTCCTGGGGCTAGGTTCGGGGCAACCCAAGTATTCCCCTCAGTTGCGCTTCTCCACATGTTCAGCCGCAGGGTGGCCTCAGGTATCACCAGTTCCGTTGTCGACTGTAGGAATCTTCTTCTTGATTTAAGAAGTTATTTAAGTCGATATACTATCTTTCGTCTATTATTTCTGTTTGCTCGTCGTACATGTATGTGTGTATGTGTCGCCATATTGGCATTTTGATCACGGGTGTGACGTGAGTATGTACATGGCTGCTGTAATTTATACGCCATTAATTTTGTAGATCGCCACTTGCGGCGCTGGGTGACAGCCCATTACAAGGTTAGGTTAGCGAAACATCCAATGTACCAGTTGTCCCGTGCACCATATATCTCGTACACCAGACGTCCAGTGCGTCCGACGTCGTTACCGACGTGTCGTTGAACGAATTGTCTGGGAACGATAGATCGTGACATCGTTAAATATGTAATATGATATATAAATTAGTATTAAATACATAATTTATAATTATTTTACTCTAACCAAAACATTGATCGGCTGCCGTATCTTCATAATTGCGTGACACTGGTTCGATTCAACCGCCCCTTATTATCAAATGGTCCAGTGATAAGAAGCGTTGTACTAAACATTTTGTCACACATCGATTAAGAAATATTTTTTTTTGCTTCACCATACTTTTAAGTACTTTACGCCTCTAGTTCATTCTATCCTCTCCTATAAAAAAGTGATTAAGTTTCTTTGGTGATTGTGTTTCGTCGGTTACACCGAGCTGCTGTATTGTCTTTCTCTTCTGTTCGGTTTCTTATATTTAACATTAAACCGTAATGGGCTTTTTTAATCGAATGCGATTCTCACAAAGAGACACAATATAATGGCGGCCCTGGCTTCAACGAGCATCAAAAAGAAACATTATTTATTTAATTTTTTATTTAATGACGTTGTATCACAGTAGGCGATGCGATGCGATACGAGATTAGGTGTTAAAAGACGAGGAAAAAATAAAAATACAAACAACATAAAAAATAATAATATGCATACTCTGAATATATACTATAGAGACATCTATCGTTATACGATGATAACAATGGTATAAATACAAGTTCTGATGCGTGTCGGCTGAGGCAGAGAAATAGCCGAGGTGGCTAAGCGGTATATAAAGACCCGGGCAAAGGTTTGTTCCAAGGCCCGCGGTTCGCATTCCGCTTCTGCTGATATTTTTCTGAATGAATTGATGCGTTTAAAAATTTGATGTATAGTATGTGTATATTTAATTACTAATAAACATTTAAATTCACAGTAAACGCCATACTATTATTTATATTTTTTAACATTATTGATGATTAGCCCGATGCTTCTGAGGGCTGGACCAATAAGACTTAAAGAAAGGTTCAACTAGAGACATCATCGCCGACGGGTACATCTCAATGGTCAAAGCGTTTGCTTTGCAAGCCAAAGGTCGTGGGCTCGATCCCCGACTGAGTTTAAAAAAAAAACTATTTCTGAGCTCTAAAATATCCTCGGTTGGTGTGAATTTGATCCCTAACCCGTAAAATGCCAGTCACAGCCTATCAATTAAAATTGGTGGCAGACAAAAGTCGTCCCGTGAAGACCACCCATTCATAGTAAATATCTGTAATAATAGCTTATGACGTTGGCGGATCAATCACTCCACATGCAGCGCTTAGCCATATGAATCATTGTAAGCGTTATAGAATTCCACAGATGAGACTTCAGAATTACTATCACTATCTGTCGGTATTCTCCTGTATGTTTTTTCATAAAAAAAAATATTCTCTACAATAAAATAATTACTTTCTCATATTTTTCACATTCAAAAAATCGTTCCAATAAATTATCTTTTCAAAGTTCAACAAACCAATAAAATGCCTTTTACGAAAGCGTATTCTAATATCAATAGCTGGGCGTTATAGAGTCAAAAATACCCCCCCCCCACCTTTAATCTAACGAGGGGTAAAGCGCACAGCTTAAAACCCTCGACTGTTATGCGAAAGATCTCGCAATCGATTACTAAAAAGCTTATTTTTTTTAAATCTATTATAAAGCTCCTATAATGTTGACAAACTACCATTGCATTTTGTCACATCGGTCCTCGTTCGATCAAATTAACTGAACAAAACTGGAGCTTCAAGAATTAAATTTAATTCAACGGCAATGGCGCTCCTAAATGGCCTACCAGCACACCTCGATCCTTTTCTTACATCCTTTTCCTCTTTTGTCGATGGTATTGTTCACCTTGATCTCTGTGATCTTTAACACGTGTCATCTCCTTTTTTTCTGTTTTTTTTTTTATACATATTTTTATGTATGTTGCTTTTATAACAATATTCTTATTATCCTATGTACCTTGGAACTACGGTTCTTTTAATTAAATAAATAAAACATTTGACACGGAATATACTTGGATGGTGAGCTATTCATCAGGAATGGAGAGGGTATAGGATCGAGAGAGATGGAGACTCATGCGGGAGTGCTACATTCAACACTGGACGGGCACAGGCTGATGATGATTATATTTTTAATTTTTTTATGTAAGCACATACAGGAGAATACCGACAGATGGTGATAGTAATTCTGAAGTCTCATCTGTGGAATTCTATGACGCTTACCATAGTTTTTTTTTTATGTAAACGCATGCAGGAGAGCACAACCGGTCAAGACCAGTGCACTCTATGACGCTCAGCCAGGGAGGCTGGACGCTGCATGCAGGAAACCTGTGTTGTGTTCGTGTTTGTGTGTGGGTTGGGGAGATTGCAAGTGTATATTTATCTGTTTCTTGAAGAGATCCAGATTGTAGGAAGGAGGAAACACAGACGCTGGAAGAGCATTCCATAGCTTACCGGTGGCATTAAGGAAGGAACTTTGGAAGCTGCCAGTTCTTGGTCGACACATATTAACCGTGTATGGATGTTCGGCAAGTGTAAGACGAGTTTGTCGGCTGTGGGTGGGTGCAGGAGGAATTAGTTCTTTAAGTTCCGAAGAGCAGCGACCGTGGTAATAACGGTAGAAAAGACTAAGAGAACCAACCTTACGTCTGTGTTCCATTGATTGTAGATTAGACGTAAGGGTGTTATTGTTTATCAAACGAATTGCTCTTCCTTGAACTGAGTCAATTAAGTTTAGAAGGTATTTTGGGGCTCCAATCCAAAGGTGACTGCCGTATTCAAGGATAGGTCGGATTTTTCCTTTATATAGAAGAAGAAGTTGTTTATCGTTGAAATACCGACGTGATCTATATAATACACCTAGTTTTTTGGAAGCGAGACTGGCATAGTGCGTATGGCTAAGCGCTGCATCTGGAGTGTTAATCCGCCAACGTCATTGACTACAGCCCGAGATTCACGCATCATCCTTGATTATTACAGGAAATTTACTATGAATGGGTGGTCTTCACAGAACGACTTTCGTCTACCACCAATTTTCAATGAATAAACTATTACTGGCATTTTACGGGTGAGGGATCAAATTCATGCCAACCAGAGCTCAGAAATCGATAATTGTTTTTATTTATTTTTTAATATCCATCGGTGATCGATACCACTACCTTTGGCTTGCAAAGCAAACGCTTTGGCCATTGAGCTATACCCGCCGGTCTGAACATTGGTTTGCAAAAGGTTCGTGATTCGAATCTCATCGTCCGCCTTTTACTTACTGATGATATTTATATAATACAAGATGATGTTTACTGTGAATTTGTATATTCTTATCAACTGTTAAATATCTTCATCGCCTTATCACGGCATTATCTTGAATGTGTTTTGAATAAAATACAAACGCCCTCGTTTTAAGTAATTGCAATTTCGATTATTTTTCGAAGAAAAATGTCCTTCTAACAACGTGTAGGGAAAAGTATCTCCGTCTCTTTTGTAGATGGTTAAAGATAGTATTTGCGAAAGAAGGATGGTAGATGTGGTTGGTGGACTTTTCAGGTTTTTTTATTGCAATAAAAATAAGAATAACCTCTATTCCCATAGTGGTGGGCGATATACCAATTTCGATTATCTTTTACTTATGGAGCTACGGGGTTTTCCCCGCTATCCGAGCTCATCCACGGCATAATATGAGGCGCAACCCAAAAGTTTTTTTTTTTTCATACTCTCCCCGTTTCTAAGGCATTAACTACAGCTGCCTTTTCTTCTAGCTCGCGACGTCCTCGAAGGCCGTCGAAAACTATATGTGCCCATGATTATGAAATTGTTGTAAGTCATGTTTTATTCGTTCTCAGTTATTTAAAAGTTTGTGTTTTTATGTCGGTTTAAAAACCGATGAGTGTCACCATTTGCCATCTCTTCGACAGATATGTCCTCCCTATTGCCTATTCGATGGGTAGCCTCCACTGCTTTCTATGTATTTCTTTTGTACATTATCTATTTATTCTCTATGTTTAATTCTCATTTGTATTACAATTTATTATATATAATTTATCATACGTTAACATCCTCCTCTCTTCTAAAAGGTTTGTTATTCAGTCGCGTGGTGGCAGGATAAGAAGCAGATTACGATAAGACAAATATATTTTGGGATAAATTCTAAATATTCTTTTATTTATCTGAGCTCTAAAATACCCCCCGTTGGTGTGAATTTGATCCATCACCCGTTAAATGCCAGTCATGGCCTATTAATTAAAATTGGCGGTAGACGAAAGTCGTCCCGTGAAGACCACCCATTCATAGTAAATTCCTGTAATAATAAAGGATGATGCGTGAATCTCGGGCTGTAGTCTACGACGTTGGCGGATCAACACTCCACATGCATTGTTTAGTTATATACACCGTAGTAAGCGTCATAGAATTCCACGGATGAGACTTCAGAATTACTATCACCATCTGTCGGTATTCTCCTCTATGTGTTTACTCAAAAAAGTGTCAATTTATTTAGTAAGTACTACTCGGGTCTCGAATCTATATTTGTACCCACAAAAGCATGCTTTGAAAATTTATCAAGACATCGTTGCACTGTTGGCTAGCTCCTCGTTATTTCTCCCATATTTTTTTCATAATGAAACGGTACATTTGATTTATAGATCGTTACCAGATACCCGCACAGTTTTAATGCTTATTGCCCGTCTTAATTATGCATATAACTGCAGTCGGCTGCTCCCCCCAAGACCCAGCCGAGGGAAATTGAAATGGATTTTGCGATTTATGGCCTTGTTCAGAGTAATATGGAAATTCATCGACAGGGTAAAACTTTCGAGGAAACTTTCACCCGCGAGCTCATTTCAATAATAAATACATGCAATTTTAATATTAATAATGCCGCGCTTCGGAAAACCTTACAACCCACTAACGATGGCTACTGTATACTAAGAGAAAACTGATAAAATATATATTATACTATTCAATCGCATAACTTCAGATTAATCCTTTCCTTAAGACTCGGTGGAATACAAATTATACTGTCAATACGGCGTGAATTTTTCAAACCATTTTTTTTGCTTAAAACAAGTATTTGAGGCGTAAATGTACTTATCTGACCTATTTTAATAAATAACATTGATTCTTCCATCCTTTTGCTATAATATGAAGCTTAAAAAACTATTATATTTAAGAAACGTTTATTATGTAACTCCATACATGTGGTGGCATTCACACATGTGGCTTACAGAAAAATTGTTCCTGTGTAGAAACCAAACGATATTTACTTACATGCTTTACAGATTCCTGTAAATAATACATGTAGGTTGATAAAGGGAATGACTGCACTTCCAATTTCCTACCGTAGATGTCGCAATGAGTACTGAAAGTAGCAAAACTATACATCACGGCTACCGATGTCAACGGTCGGGGAATCTTTGACGGTATATGCCGCCAACCGATGCGAAAGGGTTAGGGACAATATATTCGAACTTACTAAAAGTAGGTACTCGTAAAAGGTATTAGTTAAGATTTCCAGCTACAAAGAAGAATAAGAACGATACAGGCGCTATAGAGTCGGCACTTTGTTTTAATCGACTAGAGCTGTGAGTCTCAGATATTCCGTATAGAGTCAAAGGACGCTGCAGCATTCGCAAGGCCAGAAGCGAACTCTTTCTGCAGGCCACCGTTCACAGGTAACCTGTACGCTGAGATATCTGAACTCTCAACCCTCTTAATGTTGTAACCCGCGATCCTGAATGCACGAGTTAGGCAAATATCATTAAAAGCTCTGTTCAAAACGTTATTTTGAACATAACTGTGTTGTATTAAACATCCTAAAGTCATTTAAGTAATTGTTATAATCAACTCTTTATCTTAGATTCATACAGTGGTACGACACAGGGCATTTTCCCACTCTATGTAAATTGAGGCGATCAAGGTCCAAAACTACAAGTATCAAGGAATTTGCAGTGTATTAAATTCTATGTATTAGTAATATTAATAAGGAATGTTTACGCATCGATACGGAGCATGGACCATCCCGATAATCTGCCACTCTATGTGGATTGAAGGGATCAAGGTCCAAAAATGGTATCGAGGAATGCGTAGTGCATGACATTCATGTAAGAATATTACTTTTATAACTGCTTACTCATGCTGTAAATTAGGGTATTAAAAGGGGTCTCGTATTAAATAAATTAGTATCAACTCATCTCCGGTCTTTAATCTTATCCTCAACGCCGGATACTTGGTATTCCGGTATCACCATATAAGCTGATGCTGATATTTCGGGACCGCGATCTCGGTTCCGGAACAAGCTCCAATGCATGTAGATCAGCAGGCGCCATGAAATATATGCAATTAAAGTATTATAAAATAAAAAAGTAACTGACAGTAAACTGATAATTTGCAATCAGCTGTTTATCGTTTCGTGAATGTTGCTCGTATTCTAAAGAAAAACTTCGCTCTTATCTCAAATATGTCGCACGTTCGGACACTGGTTTCTCAAGGTACTATTATACATAACTTTCAAGTGATACTTCAGAATTACTATCACTATATGTCAGTATTCTCCTGTATGTGTTAACATAAAAAAGTATATATCTCATGGCGGCTGATGATCGACATGCATCGGAGCTATTAAACGACACTTAACCTAACTTAAACACAAAACAGAGTGGGTTAGAACATTGAGAGTATTGAGAGTTTCAGATATCTCAGCGTACAGGTTACTGTGAACGGTGGCCTGCAGAAAGAGTTCGCTTCTGGCCTTGCGATTGCTTCAGCGTCCTTTGACTCTATACGCAGTATCTGGGACTCACAGCTCTAGTCGATCAAAACAAAGTTCCGACTCTATAGCGCCTGTATCGTTCTCTTTCTTCTTTGCAGCTGTAAATCTTAAGTAATACCTTACACCTACTTTAAGTAATTTCAAATATATTGTCTTTAATCTTAAGTTATACGTTTGAAGGTGTGTATATCCTCACAATGCTTTGCTCACAAAGTATTCGCTGAGAGTGTATTTTTTCTTCTTCCCATTACCGCCGCCAATCTGTTCGAATGGAAGTTTGGCCGATAAATCAGCGCCTAATGGCCATACTTCGGATAATAAAACTGTAAATTCCCTGTAAAATAATCCCATTTTAATATTAAGAGTTGCGGGCGCCCAGAGCCAATAACGGAGAATGGGCATTACGTAATGGAAAATGGAAAACTTGCAGGTAATTATTAGTGGAGCTTTTATGGACGCTTACATTGAACGCCCGTATTGTGATATACTTAGTTCTTAGATCCGGCTGAAAAAATGAACTGAAAAAACAGCAACAGCAATCTTTGTATTAAAGGGTCCGCCATCTCACGTTTTTTTTTCAACTAGTGCTTATTTCGTGAATGGTAACACTCAGCTCATGTCTGATTCGACAGATAATTAGTTTTATCCTTCCGCTGAACGAATATGGTTGTGTATACGCTTGAACAACGCTGGGAAATATTGCGACATTACTTTGAAAATCAGGCCATTTTTCTTCGAAAATGAGCAAGGAGTGGCCGTTACAGTCAATGGCGATCGTTATCGGGCCATTTTTGTTCACAAAAATTGAAGAAGAGGATATTGGCAACATTTGGTTTCAACAGGACGGCGCTACGTGCCACACAGCCGAAGCTACACTCGATGTTTTGCGCCCCATTTTCAAAAAAAAAAGTTATTTGGCGGACCCGTTACATTTAGAAATACTCGTATTTATTATAATTATATCATGTAAGACCCTTTTTGTATACATTGACATCCTCCTCTCTAAGTTGGGTATCGAATTACTGGATGGTTAGTTTAAAAAACGAAAGTATTATTTTTACTTAACTGTCCGGTGTGATGCGGGTGTGAGTCGGGTAAAGTACAGCTTGTACCTACTTTCAATGATTTTAAGTACTTTTACCTAATAACTTTTATTATACGTATAAGTTCGAATTATTATAAATATCAATTATTAATTTAAATAGTTTGGTTTTAAGAATAGAGTTTAATGATATGTGTGAGTTCTGTATGGGTGTATCCCGATGCTCCTGAGTGAGGCCTATACCATTTATTTTAATGGGTGGTTCAATTTGCTGCAAACGCTATAGGATAAGACTGAGTTTCGAGTAGAAAAACTGTAGTCAAAAGTATTTTTTTTTATTAATATATATACCAATTCTTGCCTAGATTATGTCATTTTATTTATAATTAGTGATTAAATATTACATTTACAGAAAGTCTATAGTATAATATTATAAAGGGTCCGCCAAATAACTTTTTTTTTAAAACAGGGCGCAAAACATCGAGTGTAGCTTCGGCTGTGTAGCACGTAGCGCCGTCCTGTTGAAACCAAATGTTGCCAATATCCTCCTCTTCAATTTTTGTGAACAAAAATTCGTTCAACATGGCCGCGCCGCATGGAAGCGCCATTGATGGCGCTTCACGCACACTTTCTGCCACAGCAGCAATATTCTCGGGTGTACGCACTGTTTTTGGCTTTCCACGCTTTGGTTTATCGATGAGGATGCCAGTTTCTTTCACTTTTTCACAAGATAACGAACATACCGATCTGACGGTGATTCTCTTCTTCCAAAATCCGTACGCAATTTTCGCACACATTCTGCAACATTACCATGATTTTCAAAGTAATGTCGCAATATTTCCCAGCGTTGTTCAAGCGCATACACAACCATATTCGTTCAGCGGAAGGATAAAACTAATTATCTGTCAAATCAGACATTAGCTAAGTGTTACCATTCACGAAATAAGCACTAGTTGAAAAAAAAACGTTAGATGGCGGACCCTATAGTATATTTCTTTGTGTACTGGTATGTGTCTATGTCAATTTTATATTAATTGTATATATATTTTAAATAAATAAACTATGTGCTTAGTAAGCCAAAAAAAAACAATTCATATTTATATGCTTCAATTATTATACTAATTTAAATTTCGTACTATATCCCACGCCACACACAAGATCTTATCTTGAAGTGGTGTGGTAAGCAAATCTAAAAAAAAAAAAAAAAAAGATTTGAATGTAAATTACTGTGTAAAAAATGTATCTTTTTATATTTGATTAAATAAATAAAAAAATGTATGCAGTCGATTCCGCTTAATTGGGACATTGGCATTTTACTGGACTTGGGCATTTTTTCAAACTAAGCGGCTGTCCCAATTAAGCTAATTTCACTTATTTTTTTAATTCAAGGCCATTAACCAGTAATACACACATAAAATTAAACTATGCATTTTTTGTTCAATAATTTGGTTTTATAAACTCTTGGAAACTGTAAATTACATGTAGGTAATATAAACTATCATATAAATTACATACATGTAATATAAAGTTATAAGAAAAAAAATCCTAATTAAAATAATAAATGGGTAGGTACATACAATTAATTCAATGCAAAAATCAGTCAAGTGTAGTCTGTCTTTTGTTTTTGTAACATTTCAGTTCTACAAAATCAGCACAGATAATCAGTGCGGATGTAGGGCTCCCTTCATTTCCTTCCTGCATAAAATAGCACTACAATTGAATCCTCACAGTCTTCATCATCATCGTAACATGGTAAATTGTTATCTATTCTTGAAAAATCTTCATAGTTAATAATAGGAACTTGCAACATATCCTGATTTTCTTCATTGCTTAAAATTTCCTGTCCCAATTAAGCGGAATGTTGTCCCAATTATACATATAAATTTACTATTGGTTTCATGGTTTGGTTTCTGTTCTTTGATATTTGTCCGAAATAAGCGGCTGTCCCAATAAAACGGTGTCCCAATTAAGCGGAATCGACTGTATTAAAAATATTTTCAATTAAGGTACGTAACTTAGCTAAACGAGATTTTTTGCCTAGCGTCCAATAGCCAAAGCTGTAAACGATGCTGAAAATACACACATTACCGACATCTGGCGAAGAATAGTCGCTCAAAATGTATTTTTCTCTTACAATTTATATTTCATATTTTCTTATTAGTCTATTTATTTATATTATTATTAATCTGTGTTTATTTCAAAAATCCTATCGCTACAGTGGAAACATATTGAAAAAAACTTCACTCGTCATATCAAAGTATTTAATATGACTAGGTTTTTTTCGCATAAATATACAATTTCAATTTCAATTTATTTTCTTTTAGAAACATTACAAACAATAATATTTAATTCATTTCTAAAACAGGATGCAGGATAAATAACAATTTATAAATAGCACAATAATAATAGGATCATTTAAAATGTCCCGGAGCCCGCTAAACAGAAGACTCCACGAAATTACTTTGATAAATAAATTCGTGGAGCTCATGTCGAAACTGGGCTTCTCTCAAGTGGAATATATCAATATTCGAGGCGATATCGTTGAACAGTCTGATCACTCTCCCAATTATATACTCCTGATATTGTGGCTTTTGGGTTTAGCCGTGTGTGGCGAATTTCCTTTTACCAATATTTCGACCGCCATTGCAGGGAGTTCTTCAGGATTGATGAAGAAATTCGCCACACACGGCTAAACCCAAAAGCCAAAATATCAAATCTGGCCGTGAAAACCTAAGAAGTTGTTTAATATAGTCCTTTTATACAATACATTTGTACTTCAATGTTCATATAAAACGCTTGAGTACCGTTTAAAAAGAAAGCAGTACAATATAACCTTAATACTTGAAATGACATTTAGTTACTTATTTTTCCAATAATGGAATTATAAGTAAGCTCATTCATATAAAATATGTGATTTAAAATAATTATATTTAGAAAAATAACATGTATTATCGCTTACGTTAAAATTCGCAATTAAATTATTATTTTTTTCGGCCAATGCTTCACAGAACAATGAGTTGAGAGCTAGAAGAGATGTGTGCTGGCGTGTTCAGAAATTCCGATATTTTGTTGGAAATTGGTTTGTTTGTCCTTGACAATTATTTAAGGATAAGGAGGCACAGATTGTTTGTTCTTCCTAAAGGTAATACTAACCTGCCAGAGACTATGCCTCTTAGGAGAGTGATCAGACTGTTCAACCATATCGCCTCGAATATTGATATATTCCACTTGAGAGAAGCCCAGTTTCGACATGAGCTCCACGAATTTATTTGTCAAAGTAATTTCGTGGAGTCTTCTGTTTAGCAAACTTCAGGACTTAATAATTGTTGTTAATAATCATAAATACCTATATTTATATATTGTTTCTCTTGTATTATATCTTATTTCAGGATCCTATTAAATAAAATTTGTAATGTTTGTAAAAGAAATAAAAAATAAATAGCTCTACCGAGCACATTCCGTGTATAGTTCCAGACGGCTTTTCAGGACGGCGCGAGCTTAAATAAAAGGCATTTTTAGTTGTGCTCTTTTGCGAGAGATCAGGTCCACATTCATCTCTAGACCAACTGTAGTATGGAAGGCTGCCATGTCTGCTCTCACACCTCGTCATTCCTCACAAAGTCAAACCATCGTTCTTTTCTTCGCAGGTATCTGCTCTCGAGATCTTTTTTTAATATATACAAAAAAAAAATTAACCAATTGAGCGCGGGGTCACAATACGTAATATCATTAAAAATATAAAATAAATAAATTAGGCGCAAACGCACGCGACGAATTAAAATTTCACAACACCGCCTAGAAGATAAATAAACCCGTTGTGGGGGGGTGCAGGGGGGTTAATTTTTATTTTAATTTGTATTATTTATTTTGAGTTTGCAGGGACGCGGAAGTAGTTCAGAGGAGCGCCACCCGTGCGGCGGCTTTGGAATAAACAATTATTCTCGTGTTTAAAAAAAGGGCACCGTGTGGCTGTGAGGGGGTTAGAATATGTTTCTTCTTGTTAACCTGTGAATACCGAAAATTTACTTTTAATTTTTTTCTCAAATTTGTTTCATATCGGGAACATATATTCAAAGTGAATTTTCGGTACGCAGTTGTCAGTTGCTATTTTCCATGCCTTGTCCCATTACATCTCTCCACTCGCAAGCTGCCGGCGGGTATACCTCAATGGTCAAAGCGTTTGCTTTGCTAATCAAAGGTCGCGGGTTCGATCCCAGACGGAGAATAATAAAAAAAATGGATTCTTAATCGATTTCTGCGCTCTAAAATACTCCGGTTAATGTGACCTTGATTCCTCACCCGTAAAATGCCAGTCATAGCCTAATTATTAAAATTGGTGGTAGACGAAAGTCGTCCCGTGAAGACCACCCATTCACAGTAAATTGCTTTAATAATAAGGATGATACGTGAATCTCGGGCTGTAGTCTATGACGTTGGCATATCAACACTCTACATGCAGTGCTTAACCAAATGCACTATGGTAAGCGCTGTAGAATTCCACAGATGAGACTTCAAAATTACTATCACCATCTGTCGATATTATCCTGTATGTGTTTACATAAAAAAAACCTGGGAACATATATGAATTCCGACCATTTCTAGGGCAGATGTTAGAGTTATTGAAGAAACGAGCTTTAGTACGTGAGGCATATTTTGAACGATTTTGTAATCGGATTTTTAAGGCGATCGGATTACTAGCCTGACGCTTCCGAAGCTTAGACCAATTCGTTTTCTTTATGGGTGCCATGATCCCAAATATAGGTCCGCTGCGGGAAGCCCACCAGTGCCGTGAGCACACCGGTGTGTTATAAAACTGTATATTTTCGGTCAATTTTATAGCTTGGGTCTATAGCGACATCTATCGTCTGCCCAAGAAAAAAAATGTTAAAATTGGACACTATTTAGGGGTTCAAATCATCGATAATCCACGAGGTATTGCATAGATCTATTCAGGGTCATGGCATCCAAAAGGTTAAGGAGCGACTAAATCCAACCAATTTGCGTTATTCAATAATCTATGTTTTTAGTTCCAAATTTTACTCCGCATTCAATGTTACTTAAGTGATCTCACAAGGAGTGCATTTTAATTAGAAACTAAAAAAAATCTAACATGACTTTCAACTCTGTTAACCTTTTTTACATGACATTATTAAATATCAAATTAATATTTTATTTTAAAAAATCAATTAAATAATGTACTATATATATTGACATCAGAATGATATAGCCCTTGCTGACTGGTACCTAAAACCTCGATATACAATCTTTCGTCTCTGATTTTCGTTCGCTCATCGGACACGCAAGTGTTGTCATTTTGTAATGCCGTTAGAAGGACTAGCTATATAGATCGCCACTTGCAGCGCTGGGTGTCACGGGCCTGAATGCTGTGACTAGGTCCGGGCCAAAAGTTTGTAAAGTTATCGAAATATATGTCAATGTGCTTAAAAAAAAAAATTGTTGTTAATCTGCTCCTCATCCTGCCACCACGCAATTCAATAACTAACTTAGAGAGGAGGATGTTAATATATATATTAGCTGAAATTTCGTGTATTGAGTAAATTTTTGATACTGCAGCTTACCATTATACACTGAAATATTAATCCTTGATTAAACCCGTCTAGACTATTTTTTCTTCACGAAATATTTTTATTCGATATATGTTTCTTATAGTTTCTTACCTGTAGCCATACTTCATTTGAATCAAAGGTCATTTTAATACATTTGTGCCCATAATTAGGAAGGTTTAAAAAAAAAAAAAAAAAAATAGTTTTCAATATATTTCAGTTCACATTGTTGTGAATTAACATAATCTTTTTCCAACACAAATTTAAAATATAAATATAACATTTTATGCAACATGAAGTTGTCACTTTCGTCGGCTTTCAACCAACATCAAAACACAAACCTTAAATTATCTCAGAACGAATGAAACATGACTTACACCATTTTCATAATTCTTCTTCGTAGTATCAATCCGGTGGATTGGTTTGCAGCAACAAAATCTTGCATCTCGATCTCCACTCTTCTCGATCCTCTGCAACCCTCTTTAGCTCAGTATCAAGGGTATGTATAATTAATGAAATTCCCTTTTTAAGCTATCCAAGAAAGTTTTTTATGTATGGAGAAGATGTATTTAAAAAAAATAAAAAAAAACTTTTTTATGTAATCGCATGCAGGAGGGCACAGCTGGTCAAGACCAGTGTACTCTATGATGCTCAGCCAGGGAGGATGGACGCTGCATGCGGGAAACGTGTGTTGTGTTCCTGTTTGTGTATGGGTTGGGGAGATTGCAAGTGTATTTTTATCTGTTTCTTGAAGAGATCCAGATTGTAGGAAGTGGGAACTACAGACGCTGGAAGAGCATTCCAAAGCTTACCGGTGGCATTAAGGAAGGAACTTTGGAAACTGGCAGTTCTTGGTCGACACACATTAACCGTGTATGGATGTTCGGCAAGTGTAAGACGAATTAGTTTTTTAAGTTTCGAAGAGCAGCGACCGTGGTAATAACGGTAGAAAAGGTAAAGTGAGCCAATCTTACGCTTGTCCTCTATTGATTGCAGGTTAGACGTAAGAGTGTCATTGTTTAACATTGAATGATATATTCTACGCGTGGAAGGCCCAGTTCAGACACTAGCTCTATTTATGGGTACTTATAAATAATAGATTGAATCAAATTTAATTTAATTATTTTTCAAAAATATTATTTTTCATAAATCACCGGTTCCTAGAAGGTTACCATCTAACACTTTATATGCGGGCAGCGTGGTCGCTGAAAAATGATATGCGCAACTGTCTCTGCCGCGCGAGACGTCCCTCACGGGGACCCCCTTTGCGCCCCCTCTGTGCTCCCTTTCTGTGTACTAATACGCCCCCCTACGCCCCACATTTTATTTATTTTTACACATATTTAAATGCAGGAGCACTGGTTTCCTGCCACCCTCTTTTTTCTGTCCCCCCCCCCATCCTACACTTTGAGAACCACGCTGTAATATCACATGTTATTTTATTTGTATTTTTACCGTTCGTTTTGAGATACCATTTAAAAATACATTGTAATCCTTTGAATGAAAAATTAGCTTTTAATTTTAAAACAATTCAACGAATTAATTGTTGTTATTTGGATGTTTTACACAACATTTTAATAATATATATTTAAACACATAGACGCTCTTTATAACCAAATTATCCCGGCTTCAGGAGCGTCTGTCTGTTCATACGATTTTTCAAACCTTTTTTTTGCTTAAAACTAGTATTTGAAGCATAAATGTACTTATCTGACTTATTTTCATATATCACATTGGTTCTTCTATCCTTTAGCTATCAGATGATGCATAAAAAACTATTATATTTAACAAACGTTCATTGTAAAGGGTCCGCCAAATAATTTTTTTTTTTGAAAATGGGGCGCAAGACATCGAGTGAAGCTTCGGCTGTGTGGCACGTAGCGCCGTCCTGTTGAAACCAAATGTTGCCAATGTCCTCGTCTTCAATTTTTGTGAACAAAAATGGCCCGATAACGATCGCCATTGACTGTAACGGCCACTCCTTGCTCATTTTCGAAGAAAAATGGCATGATTTTCAAAGTAATGTCGCAATATTTCCCAGCGTTGTTCAAGCGTATACACAACCATATTCGTTCAGCGGAAGGATAAAACTAATTATCTGTTAAATCAGACATGAGCTAAGTGTTACCATTCACGAAATAAGCACTAGTTGAAAAAAAAACGTGAGATGGCGGACCCTTTATAACTCCATACATGTGGTGGCATTGACACCTATGGTTTACAGAAAAATCTCTCCTGTGATGAAACCCAATGATATTTATTTACATACTGTACAGATTTCTGCAAATAATACATGTACCTTGATAAAGGTAATGACTGCAGTTCCTATTTCCTACCGTAGATGTCACAATGAGTACTGAAAGTAGCAAAACTATATATCACGGCTACCGATGTCAACGGTAAGGAAATCTTACACGGCATATATCGGGTACCGATGCGAACAGCTTGATTGAAATAATCCATTAACAGTGTCTAGTGAAAGTGTATATATTTTAATACACATTTTCAAACAGACATTGTCCAGCATACCTGTTAAGCGTTATAGAGTTCATTGAGAACTTGACCCTCCACTTGTGCTCTCCTGAGTGTGGTTTTATACTCGTACATAGAAAAATAAGAAAGATTACCTGTGATTTGTTCATCCACAAAATAATTCCACCTCTCACTCCTGCCGTTGCGAGCGCCACTTTTTCTTCCCCCACCCCTCTCACCTTCACCCATCACCTCTACAACAGAACCACGCCGGCTGAATTTATTTTTATTTATTTATTTATATGTCTCCTACACGAATATGCTCACTGATCAAATAAAACGTAACGGAGGAGTCACTGAGAACTATGGTCTTCTGATACTGTGGCTTATGGGTTTAGCCGTGTGTGACGAATTACCTTTAACCAATATTTCGACCGCCATTGCAGGGGTTTTCTTCAGGATTGATGACTTAGTTGTGAGTTGGTGTCAGATTATATTTTTACTAGCGTTATTGATTTCTCCATGGCAACTATATACTCAAGTTACATTGGTCAGTTAATTTATTAATTAAAATACTTATAAAATTATGCAGTTTCACCAAATATTGTCAGTCTTAAAATTTAATAACTTTAACGCTACTAAGTGCTATTGTATGTAAGTTAAGCCGGCGGGTATAGCTCAATGGTCAAAGCGTTTGCTTTGCGAGCCAAAGGTCGTGGGTTCGATCACCGACAGAGATTTAAAAAAAAATATTTTGCATCAATTTCTGAGATTTAAAATATTCCTGGTTGGTGTGTATTTGATCCCTCGCCCGTTAAATAGCAGTCATAGCCTATTAATTAAAATTGGTGGTAAACGATAGTCCACTCCTTGAAGACCACCCATTCATAGTATATTCCTGTAATAATAAGAATGATGCATGAATCTCAGGCTGTAGTCTATGACGTTGTGGATCAACACTCCACATGCAGCGCTTAGCCATATGCACCATGGTAAGCGTCATAGAATTCCACTGAGACTTCAGAATTACTATCACCATCTGTCGGTATTCTCCTGTGTGTGTTTACATAAAAATAAAAATAAAGTATTTTTTTTTATAGAATAGGAGAAAATATAGGAGAAAAGCAAATTTCTCGTTTTCTCCATACATTACATATTTTTTGAACGGTGTATATGCTACAATGTCATATTCCTCAAGAGCCACACATACTTGTATCGTATACATATATACATATCCACACTATGTATATTTATATAAATATTACATGGCTGGCTCCCGCGAAATATTACAGAAAGGAAAAATCACGGCGTTTTGTACAAGTGTCACATCCAGAGCCTCCCCCCCCACCCCTAACACAACCCCTCTCTTTACGTTCCCTTCCGCTGGTCTTGCACCCAAGGTGTGCGAAGGGGTTAAAAATAATAACTATTCAGTATTTCTTAATGATCTGAATAAATTATTTTTATATTTGCATTTGAATAGTCGTCTATATAGCGCCTGCATCGTCCCCTTTCTTATGTACGGCTGTGAACCAAATAGCCAATGCAGCCGTATAATAGGCTTATAAGACGAAATCAATTCCGAACATTTCCCAACTCTTTTTCTTCTAGGGATTCTTTCTTTCCATTCGTTCCCGGAGGAAAATTGCTGCTCTCAAACATTCATTCCTTCTTCTTCGCGATGCAATTCATAACCCTAGGATTCTTGAATGTTTTAACTTCTATGTTCCAGATAAGTACACCCGTGCTCGTAGGCATCCATTGTTTTTGATCCCAGTTGATACTTGTGAAGCTTCGTGCACTCAATTTAGTACAACGGCAATGGCGCTCCTAAATGGCCTACCAGCACACCTCGATCATTTTCTTACATCCTTATCCTCTTTTGTCGATGGTATTGTTCTCCTAGACCACTGTTATATGTGACACGTATCATCTTCTTTTATGTTATTTCAATTTTTATTATCTTTTGTATATATTGTATATATTGTATATTTATGTATTTATGGTTTGACATTGATCACCGAGCGCAGCTCACCTGCCATGCTAAGACTGAGCTCCGCATGCAGCTCGCTAGGAAAGGGATTTGGAGTGGGGGAACCAAGGTACACTACAGAATCGCAGGATCCACCATAACAGCACTTTTCAAGACTGTTGCGCATGGGAATCTTACATTACGGATAACCCTCGTACACACAAGTATACTTATATATACTTCCTGAACAATGTTATATAATATCTTTAATTTTGAACTTCTTGATGGACTATTATTTTTAAAAATGTCACAGAAGAAACGTGGTATAAATATTTATGAATAAAAATCTCAATAAAGATGAACAAAATATGTTTTTTTTCATCAAATGTTAATTTCCTCTACATTAAAAGTCTACCGATATAAATTCGTTAGTTTATGCTCTCCTGTCGGCTCTTTACTTCCATTATTAGAACGTGGAGTGAAAATATTATAATTAAATAATGTTCTTTAAAATTTAACTAAAAAACACCTGGTGCCGAATATACTTTGCAGCTTGCAAAGGGTTAAAAAACAACTCTTTCTGTGTGCAGGCACGATGAGAGAACATATCAAACTTAACACTTTCAAACGCAAACTTAATATTTTTTCTATATATTTTTTATTTTTTTTATTTAATCAAATAAAATAAGATACATTTTTACACAGTAATTTACATTCCATCTTTTTTTTTATTTATTTTTTCTTTTTTTTAAATTCGCTTACCACACCACTTAAAGATAAGATCTTGTGTGTGGCGTGGGATTCATCTATGTTATTTTACAGTTATATATTTATACAGAATTTTACATATACACAGTTATACATTGTCATAATTTTGATATGATACTAACATTATATAATTAAAATTTTCAGATACTATATATAGAATTAAATCTAAAGTATATATAAATTAATAATACATCTTTAGTATATTTCATTATTTCAATTTCTTATGCAGTGACGTCATTTTATCATTAACATTGTTGCAAATATTTCTCGTGATATTATTTATACACTGTAGGTAGTTTAATTCAGCTAATATGTGGTAAGTTGTAAGTGAGAATTCATTATTATCTACCAACTGGTTGAGGTTTTCTATCGAGTCATGTATAAGTTATTTTATTTGAATTTTGTCATTAATATTGTTGCATGTGAAGTCATTCATTTTTATTTAGTTTTTGATTTAATTCAGTAGTTTGTAAGTATTTATAATGAAATGATATAAAATGTACATTTTTTATTAGCTGAAGAATATATATATTCAGCCAAATTCAATTCGACTATATGCTATTTTCATCATTTTATCTCTTACAATGCAAAGGTGGCTATTGGAGTTATGGTTAGTAGGTGTGTTTGTTTTGTGGATTTTATTTGAATTCGTGCAGTTGTTACAAACGGGAGTCTCCTTACTCTTACAATTTATGTGATTGTGGCTACCTGCACAGTACAAGCAGATGGGAGGTTGGGTCTTGGCTAGACATCTTGCTGCTGTGTGTCCAAGCTTTTATATATATGCTGTATTGCATTTTTTTTTAAATAACTACGTTTTATTTATTTCTTGTAAACGCATGCAGAAGCGCTACATAAGTGTATCTTGATAATACTGTCTAGAAGTTAAGCAACATTGGGCGCGAACCAAAATTTGGATAGGTCACCGCCTGTTACTAACTACATGTTGCTATTCGACTAAGCTGCTCCTTATAACCAAATAATCCAGTCCTCGACAGCGTCTGGGGTTATAATTCGATCTCCATAAGAACTTTTCAGAATTTTTCCCTAGAGTGGTTGGAAATTATATATATGTTTCCAGATGAATAGACCGACGCTGCCATCTTCAGATACAAAAGCACTATCACCATCAAGTAGGAAAAATAATTGCAACTAACATAACTGACTGGCAGCAGTTATGATCAATATATGTTACCTAAATCGTATTTTTTCACCTTGCAACCCTCTCTTGTCATTCCTTGATAGACACACCCCTACCCCCTCTCCTACATAAAATGGGTTTGACCACTTATAAAGTACTATCGCAACTCAGTTATCTCTTAACAAGTGTTGGACAGTCTTCTAAACAGAGAACTTACCTTATGTGATCCATGTAAAAACAAGGTAAATAAATAAATATTTAATTTAAGACATTTACTTACAAACTACTAAATACTTTACAAACTTATAAAAGATTTATATAGTTAGAATATAATATATATTTAATATTTTTAGTACTGTCAAGTAAATTAACACACTTTTTAAAATAATATTCTAGATTATTTTTAATATAAAAAATATATTTAAAACATTTATGTTAAGATTTTTTTTTATATTTTACATTCGAAGGGTTTCGAAATATTTCACAGAAAACGTTTTGTACGTGTCGCTTTCGAGTCACGGTTAAATTATTCGAAAAATTGTGCAAAAATCCCCTTAACCCATTCCCGCCCACCTTTAACCCTTCGCCGCCGCCCTCCTTCAAGAAACCTCTTCAGACGAACTATTGAGTCGAGTGACAAATTTGCTGCCAGCTGTCAACGCTCCGTTTACCCTTTCAGTTCATTTATGTGTTTGTTTCCAAGATATTTCATATAAGAAATACCTGAAAAATACCTGCGAAAAAATACATACTCGCACATAAGATATCTATATACTAGTTCTATCTACAAAAACATATGAAATATACCTGCAAAAATACATACATAAAGTAACATCCTCCTCTCTAATTTAAAGTCGTTATTCAGTCGCGCGGTGGCATGATGAGGAGCAAATTAACAACAGAAAGACTTTTTCTGAAGCACATCGACATATATATATATATGGATAGCATTACAAACTTCTGACCCGGACCTAGTCACAGCATTCAGGCCGTGCCAACTACAATACGACCTCGCCGCCGTCGGCACACAACTACTAGGTCGGTGACACCAAGCGCCGCAAGTGGCGATCTATATAACAAGTCCTCCTGACGGCATTACTAAATGACAACACATGCGTGTCCGATGAACTAACGAAAATAAGAGACGAAAGATTGTGTATCGAGGTTTTCGGTACCAGTCAGCAAGGGCTATATCATGCTGATGTCATTATATTTTGCTAGATATAGAAGCTATTCTGTTTTGATGATCAAGCCGTCATCCCTGTTGATGTTGATGGGATTTCTCTTGATTGCAATGGCTTCCTCCAAATTATTGCTCAGAAGAAATTCGCCACACACAGCTCAATCAAAAATCTGGCCGTCAAAACCTACGAAGTTATTGAATAGCACGTATTTGTAATTATTTCACACGTTCTTCGTGGTTAGCAACGTGTTACCAAAGAAGGAAATTCGAGACTCGCTGTAGTATACTAATTTCGCAGCCTTAGACTGAGGTCTATTTGACATCTAACTGACGCACCTAGAATCACGGGAAGGCCTTCAGCCACTCTCTAACAAGGAGCCATTTGCGAGCGTCCAGTAATGGGTCCCAATATGGGTCTCCAAAAACAGGACGGGACAGGGAGTGTTTTCACCAATAAGGTATCTTTAATTATGAAGTTATGCTTCCACATCCTGTATATGCCAGGATTTTAAGCAGATGAAATTTACAAAACAAACATGCGAGACGTGTGTTTTTGCTCAGTCTGAAATTTAACATCGCGAGACGTAGGAAGCCAGGTCCTTCCAGAATCTTCCGGTTCAGCTCTTCTTCAGGGGCTGGCGATGACGTCCGCCCGACTCCTCCTCGTGTAGTCAACCTGCCGTGGAAATTCAGAGAAAATACGAGTTTTGGCGCGAAATCTGACAGAAAAAATGTATAATATTTTACACGTGAAAAAATACGAGAAATTTTTATATTTTGCGTAATCAAATATTATTAGTATATTTTATGATCAATTGGGCATTCTAAAAGCGCTTCTTTTTCTGTCTGTGCTTTATACATGGATCGTACTTATTATATAAATAATTATATTCATTATATGATTAAGTCTTGCTTTTTTATATTTGTCTTATTTAGTAAATAATTTTACTAATTGGTATTTTAATTTATTTTTACGTAAACTCATACAGGAGAATACTGACAGATGGTGATAGTGAATCAAAAATTTCATCAGTGGATTATATGACGCTTACTTTGCAAGAAGTGATAACGTTCATTATTACCATCAGCCTTTGTCCGTCCACTGTTTGGGTCTACATCGTTCTCAATCCTCCGCCTTCCGCATATAACCTCCTCCAGATATTCTTCTTAAATAGTCCATCTCGCATGCGGAAGACCAACATTCTGCCAGTTCTTAGACATATACGAGGGTTATCCGTAAAATAAATTTCCCAGTGATTTTTCATAATGTAAAACATGTTTGATTCCATGAATGCGTACATTTTTGGAAAGTTTAAACTTTTATCTATTTTTTTACATAGTTGCCACTGAGGTCAATGCATTCTTGCATGAGGTATACGAGCTTTTGAATGCCCGAGTCAAAAAAATCTGCCGCCAAGCCACGCAGATACCTGAGAACCGCTTCTTCCAGCTCTTCTCTATCGCCGAAATGCGTTCCACCCAGGTGTTTCTTCATGCCAGAGAAGAGATAATAGTCACTTGGGGCTAAGTCCGGGCTGTAGGGTGGGTGTTTGACAATACCCCACCCAAATTTTGAGATGAGCTCGTTGGTGGCGTTAGCTGTGTACGATCGAGCATTACCCTGATGCAAACCTTAACATACCCTAGAATCTAGGGTTTGAAGGAGCATCTAGGGCCTAGAATCTAGATGCTCCTTCAAAATCTTGTCAACAGAGGTTTTGCTGACATCAGGGATCATTTCGGAGAGCTTACGTTATTATTATTATATTAGTATTTGTATAGTACTCTTTTATGACCGAATGATCATTCCAAAAGCGCTTATTTGCCTCTCTGAGTAAAAAGGTGGGTCTTGAGTCTGCTTCTGAAGGATGCCTCCGCTTTAAGCTCTCTTATGCTTTCCGGTAGCGAGTTCCAGGCCATTGGTGCCGCGCAGCTGAAAGCCCGATTGCCAAAAACCGTGCTAGGACTACCTCCCGTCAGCTGCAGGGTGCTTCTATTTGCTCTAGCTGATTTGAGTGTCTCTCCGCGCGCGCTTAGTTCTGAAGGCTTGATAAGTTCTATCAAATAGCCCGGTGCAGTTCTGTTGAGCGCCTTATAATAGACGCTTAATAAAATATACGTTATTCGTTGGGTAGCCTCCTCTCCTAGAATAACTTGTATATTATATAAATTAATGTATCTTTTCAATATTCATCGTCATTAAAATTCATCGCCAATCCACACCAACTCCAACTTTGAGCGAAAAAAAAAACATACCGAGACATTCTCACTTGACGTTCGGACTTTCGATTAATAAGAACTACTCCCCCTTGGCGTTTGATTGTTCCCGCCATTGTTTTATCCCCTCCCACTCGAGGTCCCCCCACTCCCCACTCCCCCACAGATCGGGCCGGCGATGTTTTTATTAAAAAGTTATTCAATTATTGTCCGCCCGTTTCTGTGAAGAGTATTTTTTTTTCTTCATTTTCCGCCTCAATTTTTCCCGTCCGTCGCCGCCACGGCTATAAATAAAAATCTCGCTCCGATACAGAGTGTTCGAATTCAGTATTCGATACATCCACCATACGACGAGCCGCCATTTAGCACCTAATATTTGAGACCTCCGAGCGAAAAAAAACTATTAAATACCTATATACAATTCTACGTCAATTTTTTACGCATCAATTCATTCAGTAAAAATATCGGCAGACGCGGGATTCGAACCTCGAGCGTTGCACCTTTGCTCTATCCTACACACAGCGCTGTCCATACGACCGTTCTCTGCCCGGACAGACACGCGAAACTTGATTTGTTATACCATTGTTAACATCATATAACGATAGATGTCTCCGTAGTATATATTCAGAGTATGTGTATTATTATTTTTATGATTCAATCAATCAACATTTATTCACAAGCTTTTTATTTTTAGTTAGTTAAGCTATTTGCGCCCATAATTACGAAAATCAAAATCAGTTCACATTGTTGTGAATTAATATAGAAGCGCAACTGAGGGGAATGCTTGGATTGCCCAGAAAGAGGACTTAGCCCCGAACCGGAGTATGCAATGAGTATGATGATGGCCGGGAGTAACTCCATCGACGTCGCCAATTATGGGCAGACAGGCTCTGATCCTGTTGTTTCCGTCACGATTATATATATATAACACTCCTCCGACATCAAATTTTAAAATCTAAATTTAGCATACTGTCGCTTTCACCGGTTTTCCACCAACATCACAATGCAAACCTTTGATTATCTCAAAACGAAAGGAACCTAAATTATGCCACTTTCATGTGCACAATTATCATGTACTGAAGAGGATAAATATAATAGGTATAGTCCTTCATCCAGCTGTGGAAATTGAAACATCCCTTACATGAGCATGAGGCCCTTGGGCGACCAAGACAATAGCTGCCGCCGCATCGACACGCCCCTCCCTCCCTGTCAGCGATCTCCTCCCACCCCTTAGCGATCTCTCCCCCACCCCCAGTTAGCGATCTCCTCCGAAAGCTGTTTTCTTTTTTTGTATTTTTCTCGTTTTTTGTTTTAGGCGTAAACGCCTATTGGCGGCGAGGGACGTTCGATAAAACTTGATAATCTTTTTATTCTTAATTTTATTACATCCGTATACTTTTTCCCGATGTCGCCTTCCTTAAATGTCCCTCTTATTACGTAAATATCTACTTCATATTTTGTTCTTATATATTAAGATTCTTCCCATCTTCAATTATATTTTTTATAATGTAAACACATACAAGAGAATACCAACAGATGGCAATAGTTATCGCCTCCAATATTGATATATTCCACTTGAGCTCCTCGAATCTATTTATAAAAGTAATTTCGTGAAGTCTTCTGTTTAGCGAGCTCCGGGACTTTTTATTTATTGTTATTAATCATAACCTATATATTTATATGTCTATATATATATATATATAAATTATTATATTGTATCCTATTTCAGAATCGCATTAAATATTTGTATTTGTAATGTTTCTGGAAGAAATAAATAAATTTAATTCAAATAATTGATAAAAGTAATGCTAAAGTCTCATCTGTGAATTCTAAGCGCTGCATGTAGAGTGTTGATCCGCCAACGTCATTGACTACAGCCAGAAGTTCACGCATCGTTCTTATTATTACGGGAATTCACTATGAATGGATGGTCTTCACGGGACGACTTTCGTCTATCACTAATTTTGATTAATAAGTTATGAGTGGCATTTTTGAGGGTGAGTGATCAAATTCACAACAACCGGCGGTATTTATATGAATGGATTAAAAATACATTTTTTTAATCTCCGTCGGGGATCAAACCCACGACTTGCGGTTTGAATAGCAAACGCTTCAACCACTAAGCTATGCCCGCCACGACCTTCGGTTTGTTCCTTAGTTTTTTTATGTAATCGCATGTGGGAGAGCACAGCCGGTCAAGACCAGTGCACTCTATGGCGCTCAGCCAGTGAGGCTGGACGCTGCATGCAGGAAACGTGTGTTGTGTGTGAGTTGGGGAGATTGCAAGTCCATATTTATCTGTTTTTTGAAGAGATCCACATTGTAGGAAGGAAGAAACACAGACACTGGAAGAGCACTCCAAAGTTTACCGGTGGCATTAAGGAAGGAACTTTGGAAACTGACAGTTCTTGGTCGACACACATTAACCGTGTATGGATGTTCGGCAAGTTTAAGACTAGTTTGTCGGTTGTGGGTGGGAGTTGCTGGTTTCGACCGAAAATTTAAACTAATAACAGTCCGTTATATGAGAACCGCCGCAAACGCTATAAGAAAAGACTGTATAAGTATACGCTGTGGGAAGGTTGGCTTTATAACATCAGTATTATAAAGGCATATTTTGCAATGGTTTTCTTTGTACTTTCAACAGCATCCTCACTCGGCAAAGAAAATAATAAAATAATGGATGAAATAAAGATTGAAATGAATAATTGAAAATTGGCCCGCGGCTTCCGCTTCTTAGTGGTGGCCATACAACGCCCAGACCAAAAAATAACTGACACTTTATCAAAGAAAATGTATTCATTAAAAACAACTATACAATTGATATGTGCAGCATTTGGAAAACTTTATCATCATCAGCCTGTATCCGTCCACTGTTGAACGTAAGCCCCTTGCATGAGTCTCTATCCTCTTCGATCCTCCGCCTTCCGTATCCAGGTCACTCCCGCTATTCTTCTTATGTCGTCAGTCCATCTTGCATGGAAAAAACAAATCTTTTAGAAATCACTTTTTCTGAAAGAATCTTTTAGAAATCAACACCACACACAAAAAAATAGAGTAAAAATATATTCCCATAATTTCTTATATAATTTAAAGAAATAAAGATAACGGTAGACGAGGGGACTCGAATCTTGGACATCATGTCCCGTTCTTTTGAGATATGGTAGTAAAGTGTTGGAATTGCGCCTAAAAACTGTCAAACAAAGTCTTGTCCAATCTCTTTGTAAGAAAGACTGACTATATCAGACGAATAATGTGCGGAAAGAACAAGAGGGTTGGAAACACGTTAGAGTACAAGACGTTTGTATTCCAAGGATTGGAGATTGGGCATAAGTGTGGAATTATTTATCAGCCTAATTTGTATTTTTTTTTTTTTTTTTTATTAACTTCCTAGGCCAATACATATGGTTTTAAATTAGAAATACAATTAAAGAAGATGGTACAGAATAAATATATAATCCAAGACAATACATTTGGACAAAACATAAACATGACTAAATAAAACAGACATCACGCACATCAGTAGAGGGATCTGCGAAATGCCGGAAGGTCCTGCCCGAAAAAGTCCAAGTCACTAGAGGAGTTGACTAGTCTACATATTCTCAACATAGGAGAATAGAAAACGTAGTTGGTTTTGGATGTCCTTACATGTAGCAGGTCACTGCCTCTAGTGAACCGGAAGGGAAAATTGAACGTAATTTCCTGCAATAATGTCGAGTCATCGATTATAGAGTTCATAATTTTAAAAATAAACAGCAAGTCAGTCACTGTTCTACGTCTCTCCAATGTAGATACATTAAGTCGCCTCTCTATATCTTCATAGGAGTAGCTACCTTTCTCAAGGCCGATCAGTCGTGCTACTCTTGAGTCATCGATTATGAAGTTCATAATTTTAAAAATTAGATTTATTTTTGATATTGTAAGTTTCTTTTGGAACACTCTGTAATGTCAATTATGTCCCGAAGTGGGGTGCTCTTTGTTCTCGTTAATAAAAAGTCCCGCTCTCCGTTTGAAGCCTGCGTCACCCACTTGCACAGTTCGTATGGGACTCTCTCCTCGTGATTAATTATCGTCGATGGCCCTATGGCCCATTGTCTCGGACCAGTATTAAATACTCGGGCGCCCGTAATAGGTACGCTATTTAGTATTTTTGAATGCCGTTTCATAATTATTTTTTTATATTTCTGTCTCCCCCTATAGCGTTGCAAATGACATTCATTAATGAAATGACCTCATTGAAGTTTTGTCTCTTTGAACCGATATTATTATCCAAGTACACTGTGAGAAATGGCTAATAGATAAGAGATGTTGAAGAGCTGGACTGCCATGCAAGCTATCACGGGTTCGGATCACTTTGATGCTTCTTCTTTCTTCTTCTATACATCCAGGACAAGATAACCGCGAACTTGCATAGATTGTGGCTTTAGTCTTCTTCGTAGTATCAATCCGGAGGATTGGTTTGCAGCAACAAAATCTTGCATCTCGATATCCACTCCTCTCGATCATCTGCAGTCCTCTTCAGCTCAGCATAAGAGCTACAACTCATGTCCTAGAACACTTGCTGCAAATACTCCCGTCTAGGGCGCCCTCTACAATTTCTACTCTCAACCATCCCTTCCCTAATGTCGTGAAGAAGACCATCGTAGCGCATGATGTGACCGATCCATCGGGGCTCGGCTCTCTGAGATGGTTCTTACTAGGTGCATATCCTCCTTGATTATGCTAAGAACTTCATTGTTCTTGACGTGCTTTAGTACCAGATATCTATTTGGGTGTTCAATGATCATGAATTTTAAGGAAATCAGATCAGCCCGACGCTCCCGAGGCCTGGACATTTTTTTGTCCTTAAAGGATGGCTCAACCGCACCGGGAGCATCTATAGAGAGAGCTAAGGTATAAATTAATATTTTTTTTAAAATCAAGTTCTGTCGGATCTTGAACCGACAGCATCTGAATGACAAACAAACGCTCTTACCACTGAAATATGCCGCCCTTCATCTAGTTTAACCCTTTACGTGCGAAATAAGATTTCATAAAAAGTCACGAATTGAGTCAATTAGTCAATGAAAAATAAAGTTGATATTTAAGGAAGATTATTTTATGTGCTTTGATAGGTCAGTGCTGCATTTATATTCACCTTCAGAACTAAATTAAATAAATCCATTAATATTTTAAAAAAAGGGCAAATTTGAAACATGTGTAGAATGAAAAATAGACCCACAACTCAATACATATCGAAAAAAAAATTGACGAAGGAATGTCGGAATACGAAATTATATTCAATATAGCAATCGGATAAATCCGCATCTCGCACTGAAGCGACGTGTTTTTTTCAGGGCATGGGATAAATCCGCACCTCCGACTTAAGAGCAGTGCAAGTTGGTGCCTCGCACGTAAAGGGTTAATATGAATGATTTGTCTCTTTATAACTGTTTCTCTCTTTTCAGGCATCTGTTTAATTTTTTTTGTACCTAACGTGTTTGTTTTTAATTTTCAGCGTCTGGTGGCCACCGAACCTCCTACCTTCACCGTCGAAGCTCTCTCAGTTAATGCTGTCTCATCTTTGGTCTGCGCTTGGGGACCACAAGGAGCATGTGTGATTAGAATGCCGCGACGTGCTCTGCACCAGGCCAAGGCCAAAACCAACTTCATGTGCAGGTAAGTCTAACATCCTTATGCAGTCATGCCTTAACATAAGTTAACCAACTTAAAACCCGTATACAGAGGGATCTTAAGGTAACCAATCTATGATACTGCAAACTAGGCGACCCAATGGCGTCAGCACTGGCAGAGCATCTGGCTGACACGTGACATAAGTTTTCATTCGAACCCGAAATCGTGGCTTGAACGCAAGGGAAACATGCACGCCTAGTAAGGGAAGCCATTGAAATCAAAAGACATCCCATCAACATCAACAGGGATGACGGCTTGATTCTTAAAACAGAATGGCTTCCGCCTCTAGCACATACTCAAAAACCTATACAGACAAGCAAGGACAACCACAGTCCGACATGACGTTCGTGGAGGTACTCTTCTTAAAACATACCCACCGTACACGATTACCCGACAATTCACTAATCTTTGTTTATGATGAAAATTACAAACTTTGTAAACGTAGGTTTTTCAAATCATCACCGATTTTGGTCCTTTTTCTGCCTAAACACAAATGACATTCGAACATTTCAAATAATAAGTCGTTCCATTTGTTTTTATTCACTTTGTAAATTGATTAAGGTACCTTTTTTTCTCGCTATACAAGTAACGGGCTTGGATGAGCAACACCAAACGTGGGTGTAGAAGTTAGTAGTTCAGACGTTAAAATTGGGCATTTTTGACTTCTTCGCCGAAGGTCGCCGCGTATACAGAAAATGCATGGTAGTTGGGCTCCGTAGATATGAGGTCGACATATCCAACCGGTCCAGGTTTCGGTTGGATTACGCTAAAGAGGCTTTGACTACTTACATCTAATATTGGGCAATGCCACAGAACGTGTTCAGCGTCCTGCCTATCAACGAGGCTACACTTGATTTAGGTACCTTAGGTAACAATCCAAGATATATTTTTTTTAAGTATAGCTTATTTTGCTTACGAAATTGGTACTTTAATGTAAACGGATAACAGATTTTAAAACTAAAACAAATATGTTGGCCGGTGAACATTGCATCGGTAACATGAACAAATTACTGTCAAATATATATAATCGTGTCGGAAACAACAGGGTCAGTTCCTGTCTGCCCAGAAGTGAGCGACGTCGATGGCGTTACTCCCGGCCATCATCAGGTCTCTCGGACACAGCGCACACTCCAGAAGGTGTGACAGGGTCTTCTCCACGCCGCAGTCACATTCAGTCGGTGCGCTGTAAAACTGCCAGGCTTTCATTTATGTGCTCGTCTTGAGTAATCCGGTCCGAAGTCTGTTAAGGGACCTCTATTTATTCCACCCCTGGTAGTGTCCAGGGGCTAGGTCCTCTTTCGGGGCAATCCAAGTATTCCCCTTAGTTGTCGTTCTCCACATGTTCAGCCGCAGGACGGCCTCAGGTATCCACCAGTCCGTTGTCTCCGGAAAGGATGGCGGCCAGCATGCTGAGTTGACCAACCAACTGGGACGCCTGGTCGACATTCTTCGGAACAGTGTTACGGCAAAAAGAAGACGCCGAACGATTAAGGAGGCGTGCTGAACCCTCGCACGTTGACACTAACGGCTAAGCGATACACCAACGTTACAGCCGGGCCAATGAAGCCGACCCTGAAGCTAATGCCTGACGGCGATACACCGGGGTCGGTAGAGGCACTGGGAGGCAATTTTTAGCGGGTATGGTCCTCCCTATGACGAGGAATGAGTCCCGCACAGGCCCATCGGGCGCCTTTCTCAAGGCGCGACGCGTACAGACAAGGTACGGGCGTCCTTTTCAGGGCGTTGTTGGGCACCGTGAATAAATCATTTAAAGCCTTCCAGTATAATCAAAGAAAAAAAAAAAAAAAAAAAAAAGTTCCGTTGTCGACTGTAGGAAACTTCTTCTTGATTTGAGGCGTGTGCTTATCTTTTGATACGCAAACATAAGGTGGAGTGTGTCGTGGATTGCTTTGGAGAGCTCCTTCTTGGTGGTGACTTCTCGCCGTATCAAATCACAACCAACATTAAAACTGCTACTTCTTAAGCACAACTTACTCAACGGTGGTCGTTATATCGAAGAAAAAATGTATCATCATCGAGGTCATGTCTGTGTGAGAAAATTTTAAATGAATTTGAACGTGAAATGTGAATGTGAAAAAAAACAAAATGCGTTCGTCTTATATTAAAAAATTTCACTTTCTATCAATTCATAAAGACAATATAAAGTATGTATTTAAAATAACAGTTGTACGTGTTCTGGGACAAGGCATAAACAACCTGTGCTTACAGAACTGTAAAACGACAATTTGTGGTGTCCACATGCTCCAAATATGGAACGGATATTGTAAACAAAAACAAAAAGAAACGTCTGTTGTGGCTGAGCGCAGGAGTTATTATTGACATTATATGACACTGAGGGTAGAAACTGTAGAGGGCGCCCTAGACGGGAGTATTTGCAGCAAGTGTTCGAGGACATGAGTTGTAGCTCTTATACTGAACTGAAGAGGGTTGCGGAGGACCGAGAGGAATGGAGATCGAGATGCAAGATTCTGTTGCTGCAAACCAATCCACCGGATTGATACTACGAAGAAGATGACACATGCCATTGCGGGAACGGCTGATCGTCGTTCGCCAATACCATTAAACTACAGCGAACATCTTCAGATTCTAGACTGCATGCGTCGGCATCGAGTTCTCGGCGGTCCCGATTATTGCGGTAAGCCGCGCGGTAAGCACGGGGCGGATTAAAGAGTTCCGAAGACGTCCCCACCCATCGGCCACGAGCGCCCCTACATCCGCTCCCGTCCGCGCGATTCTTGTATACATTATTGCGCGCATTTGCATATTTCGGCAGTAAAATTAATTCAAAGATTTGCGCGCGCTTTTGCCGCCTTGTTGATCCTCCCCCGTCCTCCGCTAAATTGCACCCCTGGTGGAGGGCAAACTTTTATACACATACAGTATTCAGTGTACTCGACGGAGCTGCGGGAAGCAGAGCTGATATGGAATGAGGCAAAGACCTTAACAACTGATGAATGATTTAAAGCTACACTTTGTAATGGCCGTATGGTGTCGACGCAAAGTCATATGCGCCGAAGAATTGCGTAAGGCAATCAACCAACCGTCCCAGACTGAAGACGCGAAGCAGCTTTCTGAGATCCACACAACCTCTCACATCCGGCCCTGAAAATGAGAGTTTCAGCTCTGGCAACAAATCGCACCAGAGGATTTCATTACTCCAAAGGAAGGCCTCCCAACTGGCAATAACCTTGACTGGAGGATCTGGAAATCCCTGAACAAATTATGATTATTGAAAGATTTAGAAAATTGTTTCCGCCCAATATCTTACAAAATCGATGGCCCGTATGCTGCCCAGCATTAGGTCTTGAGATGTCCAGCTAGTCAGGCACATGGGGCAGGATCTTAAGTGTGAGGCGGTCTGAAAAGGTCCACAGTCGCACATTAGTGACTCTCCGTGCCGAAGCATTCTCCACCGCTCGAGGTTGTCTTTTGTTCTACTAATTCCGATTCTTAGTCTGTTCAGGAATTTCCAGGTCCGCCAGTCAAGGTTCTTGCCAGTAGGCAGGCTTTCTTTTGGGCTTAATGAAATCTTCTGATGCGAATTTGTTGCCAGAGCTGGAGTCTCTCAGTTTCAGGTAGGGTTAAAACTTGTATCTACTGCGGCGCGTCTTGCTCGATAGTAGCGAGGGATTAATTTTCTTGGCCGTTCCCTTTTATTTGCGCATAAATATCATCCGATAATCCCTAGACGTAGATTAGCATCCTTTTGTCTCTCAATGAAGGGTGACCACGTGACCTCATCAAATAAGACCCTTATCTCCACAATATCAGCATATGGTCAACACTTATTTCCGCCACAAAGTTTCGGCATAGTTCTCCATATGGCCGCTTTGTAGTTTTCAGGCGCGGTGACTGTCACTGGCACCGGCAGACAATCTCCGCCCGGGCGCTGTTATGTTAAAGCATTGTCTGTGTCCCGTGCGGAGGTCCGAATTTAGCCAGTCTTTTTTGTTTAACATAAAATAAATGTCAATTGTGCTTCTCGACAAGCTCTTTACTTTAGCGACCTGCTCCTTATTCATCCACCACGCATCCCAATGACAATTTCGCGTTCGCTCATCACAGTATCGTCATATCTATAATATTGTTTTGCTATAATATTTAATCACGTTCACCCCAAAATTAACCCTTTGCCACCCTGCAGACTATAAGCACCCCACCAGTGGGAGAAAAACATTGTCGGAAAAGAAGTAAAGGGTTAACAGTCGGATGCAGGAAAATCTCTACAGATTCAACCCTCCAGCGCACCACCCCACAGCGATATACAATTATTTTAATACCCAGCAAACCCGTTGATACCCCTCTAAGGTATCGCTGAGGTGCGTCGTACTAATCACTTCAGCCATTGACTATGTATATTGTGATATCGCCAGATACGTAAAAACTAATTCCAGCGTCTATGCTTCCTCCTTTCTACAACCTCTTCAAGAAACAGATAAATATACACTTGCATTCTCCCCAACCCCCACACAAACACGAACACAACACACGTTTCCCGCATGCAGCGTCCAGCCTCCCTGGCTGAGCGTCATAAAGTGCACTGGCCTTGACCGGCTGTGCTCTCCTGCATGCGTTTACATAAAAAAAAACGTCAAACAAAATTCTTGAAAAGAGTATTTAGCGCCTTTATTACCCCTATTACCCTTATGAATCACACCCCACCAAAAGACAATGCACCCGTATAGTGGTTTCGTAAACATGTGTTTTTCATATAGAAAAAATTATAAAGCCATATGAATAGATAAAAATAAATATTACATATTAAAAAAAAACCGTGTCGGCCTAGTTAACGGCTCGCATTAAGCTGACGATATCTTTGATGTAGTTCAACAGCAAGGATTTTTAAATATGATTTTTTAATTAAATTGTGTGATTAGTCCGACGTTCCCGACGGCTACTTTAACTAGAAAACGGATATTAAGAAGAAAGATGTGTTGGGAAATAATCGACTTTGGTAAGGAGACTGGGTATTAACCCAACGCTCCATAAGAAGCTCCGAGAAGCAGGGGTATTAAATCCTGATTAATATTTATTTATTCATTTTCTGATATTGAATTCATATTCAATTTGATGGTTTGCGAACCGGAAATATATACATCTGGTAGATAAATCTTCAGCTCTCGTTAAGCTTTATCGAAAATATAGTTCAGTGGTAAAACTGCTCGACTTCAACGCTTGCAGTCTCGAGTTTACACCCCGGTGAAGCGATTTTTTTCTACAAACTACATACAGAAGAACATTTATTATCCGCACCTTGATTATTTGGATTTTTGATCATCCAGATTGGTCAAAACAAACATAAAGGCCGACCAAAACATGAATGGGCTACCGCCTGTTGCTTACCGCGTGTTGCTGGTTGGGTTGAGCTGCCTTAGTACCATATAGTACAGATTTCAGAAGCATCGATCTAATCATCTGATAAACTTAAAAAATACTATTAACCCTTTCGTTACAGTTCGGTGGAATACAAATTTTACTGTTAATATGGCGTAAAATTTTGAAACCTTTTTTTTTTTTGCTTAAAACTTGTATTTGAAGCATAAATGTACTTATCTGACCTATTTTTATAAATCACGTTGGTTCTTTTATCCTTAAGCTATCAGGTGGTGCATAAAAAACTATTATATTTAACAAACCTTCATTATGTAACTCGATACATGTGATGGCATTGACACATGTGGTTTACAGAGAAATCGCTCCTGTGACGAAACCTAACGATATTTATTTACACGACTTACAGATTCCTGTAAAGAATACATATAGGTTGATAAAGGGAATGACTGCACTTCCAATTTCCTACCGTAGATGTCACAATGAGTACTGAAAGTAGCAAAACGATATATCACGTCAACCGATGTCAACTGTCGGGGAATCTTTAACGGCATATGCCGACAACCGATGCGAAAGAATTAACAAATCACCCAAAAAATGCAGTCTCATCAAGACAGGTGCAAAGCTATTTTGGGACAGACACTGTGGCAATTGACCGAACATTTTCTAGTTATGAAAAAAAAATATTAAAACAAATACTTAGTTGGGATGTGAACCCGTTAAAAGGCAGTTTAGCGCTTTTGCCCTTTCTTATACCCATCGGTGTACTCCTAATCCTTACCCCTATCCAGCCTCTCCTCTTTTCCCCAAACTTCCTGCAATAGAATGTTTCGTTTACACGTTCAGTACCTTCAAGACATACTTTAACATCATTTCCATATTCGCTCCCTTATCTGGCCCATATGGTCTTCACGAACTGCAGCCACAAAGCTCTGTCAGCCATCATGATCATTTCCTCATCCTATTGACATTAGCATATGTAGCCTTGCTGACTGGTACCGAAAACCTCGATATACGATCTTTCGTCTTTTATTTCTGTTCGCTTGTCATACATTTATGTGTCGCCGCTAACAGGTGTGTTAGTTATATACATCGCTTCTCGGGTGCCGGGCGAGAGCCGCAGCGCCGACGAGCGTGCGGAGCCAGTCGTGTCCCGCCCTTCGGCGAGAGCATATTGTGATGTGGCTCGGCCTAATGCTGTGACTAGGTTGAGCCAGAAGTTTGTCAATTGCTAACAATGTCAATGTGCTTCTGAAAAAGTATGTGTTATTAATCAGCTCCTTATACTGCCATCACGCGACGGGATAACACCTTTTTGAGAGAGAAGAGGATGTTACTATGTTATCTCGGCCTCCGAAAGTATTATCCTAGTAGAATACATTATATGCTTATTCCTCATCCTTAAAAATCCCTGCACTTAAAAGAATACCAGGGAACATATATGGTTCCCGATAACCCCCAAGAGAGAAGCCCGGCAACTGCTGTATCCGAAGCAATTTTTTGCTGATTTGCTAATCGCATTATTTAAGGAGGTCGGACGATTAGTCCGACCCTTCTGAAGCCTGGATTATTTGGTATTAAAGAACGGTTCAATCCGACCATCGATACGCGACTAGAAACAGACGGTGGCCCTTCCAAATTTAGGTCTTCGCCTAATTTTGCTTAACTTCGGTGATCTAAAGAGAACCGCGCTAACGATGTGTCTTATATGATAAAATATGCATGAAAATTAAAAGATAAAACGTATATCTAAGAGAAGAAAACAAAATAGACATAGAGAGAGCGATAAAAAAAAGAGGACACGTGTCAAAGATCACAGAGATCTTGGAAAACAATACCATCGACAAAACAGAAAGATGATGTTTGGAAGGGATCGAGGTGTGCTGGTAGACCAATTAGAAACGCCATTGCAGGTGTACTAAATTGATTGCCTTTATTTTGGCGGGTATAGCTCAGTGGTCAAAGCGTTTGCTTTGCAAGCCACAGGTCGCCGGTTCGATCCCCGACGGAGATTAAAAATACATATTTTTAATCGATTTATAAGCTCTTAAATACCCCCCGGCCCCCCCGGTTGGTGTGAATTTGATCTCTCACCCGTAAAATGCCAGGCATAGCCTACTGATTAAAATTGGTGGTATACAAAAGTCGTCCCATGAAGAACACCCATTCATAGTAAATTCCTGTAATAATAAGGATGATGCGTGAATCTCGGGATGTAGTCTATGACGTTGGCCGACCAACACTCCACATGCAGCGCTTAGCCAATATGCATAATAGAATTCCACAGATGAGACTTCAAAATTACTATCACCATCTGTCGATATTCTCCTTTATGTGTTTACATTAAAAAAAGTACCAACAGGAATGAAAAGCAATGGATGGCAACGAGCAGGGGTGTACCTATCCGGAAAGTAAAAATTAAAGCATTGTATACAAAAAATGTAGTTGGATTTGTCGTTACGTTCGAAAGAGTCTACTTAATTAGCATGAAGCTTTAGTTTTTCGGTTTCGGCTTTGCGGAGCCTCGAACCACGTACCGCGGCTCTTGCAGGACGTGATGCTCCACCGCTGGGCGGATAATCCCAATAATTGCCGCCCCTAAAAGTCTGCCGCCTGGGGGTGGCGCTAATCTTGGGCGGGAGTTCGAAATGCTTGAGGAATCCTCAATACAATTCTAGAAAATTCCTTTATAATAACAATAGAAAAGACTTGAGTGAAACAACAGTAAGACAGTAATTAAATATACACATACTATACAGGTACATCAAATTCTTTATACGCATCAATTCATTCAGAAAAAGTATCGGCAGAAGCGGGATGCGAACCGCGAGCCTTGGAACCAACCGTTGCTCAAGTTCATTACCCTAGACCACTCGACCATCTCCTGCCCGAACTGATGCGCGGAATAAGTTGTATTTATATCATTGTCACCATCATATAATGATAGATGTCTCTATACTCAGAAAGGCAAAGAAGCGCTTTTGGAATGATCATTCGGTCATAAAAGAGCGCTATACAAATACTAATATAATAATAATAACAATCTTTAGTATTTATACAGAGTGTGTATAGTATGTATATATTTAATTACTTATAATATTGTAATAAAGTCAATGATCTTTAAAAGTAGATTAGAAATTTGAAAAAATAAAAGAATATTCTAATAAATATTTAAAAATCCATAACAGTAAGACATTTTTCAATTTCAATTTTATTTATTTTATTTCTTTCAGAAACATTACTAATTTTATTTAATACTATCCTGAAACAAGATATAATACAAACAATTTATAAATACAGGTATTTATGATTATTAACAACAATTATTATAAAGTCCCGAGGCTCGCTAAACCGAATTTACTTTGATAAATAAATTCGTGGAGCTCATGTCGAAACTGGGCTTCTCTCAAATGAAATATATATCAATATTCGAGGCAATATTGTTGAACAGTCCGATCACTCTCCCAAGAGGCATAGTCTCTGGCAGGTTAGTATTACTTCTAGGAAGTGCCTCCTTATCCTTAAATAATTGTCAGGGACAAACAAACAGATTTCAAACAAATATAAGGATTTCTGAACACGCCGCGCACTAGCCGAAAGAAATGCATACTCAACCACACATCTTCATACATCACGTCTTTTCTTCTTCCCATATCCTTTCCGTATCTGGAACATATGGGTCACCACAAATAGCCGCTACTTAGCTCTGTCAGCTGCCACTGTCCATTCCTCGTTCTAGGACATAAATTTGAATTGTTCTCTTACCCCCACAAAGATACATTTAAATCTTCACACATTTAATTAAAAATAAACTCCCTTCGTAATACTATTTCACGATACAAAACACCCCATTCTAATCCATCCATGCATCTTCGTTAGACCAACAGTGATCCACTGAATATCCACAAAAGCGTCTCCCACAATAATTGTCAACACCCACCGCGGGCATTCTCACCCATGTCTATTCTACTCCTTCTTGCTCTCAGCCGGTAAGACTATATATTAATATTTATGATAATTATTGTGAGCCGGGGGACGCCTTAAGGGCGCAAAGGGAAGAAGAAGAAGTAGAAGGGTTGCCATAAATCGGCAAGGAGAAACAATCCGCCCACCACACTGCCTCCTCATCGGGTATAATTAGTCGGAGGTATCGTGTTCTTCTGCCTCACCACACCTTTCAAGGGTGGGCGTCTCCTTACCATTTTGCTCCTGACTCTTAATCTTGTTGTGTAAATTTTTACTCCATTCGCAATATAGTAAAGGGTCCGCCATCTAATGTTTTTTTTTTCAACTAGTGCTTATTTCGTGAATGGTAACACTTAGCTCATGTTTGATTTGACAGATAATTAGTTCTATCCTTCCGCTGAACGAATATGGTTGTGTATACGCTTGAACAACGCTGTGAAATATTGCGACATTACTTTGAAAATCATGGTAATGTTGCAGAATGTGTGCGAAAATTGCGTACGGATTTTGGAAGAAGAGAATCACCGTTAGCTCCGTATGTTCGTTATCTTGTGAAAAAAGTGAAAGAAACTGGCATCCTCATCGATAAACCAAAGCGTGAAAAGCCAAAAACAGTTCGTACACCCGAGAATATTGGTGCTGTGGCAGAAAGTGTGCGTGAAGCGCCATCAATGGCGCTTCCATGCGGCGCGGCCATGTTGAACGAATTTTTGTTCACAAAAATTGAAGAGGAGAATATTGGCAACATTTGGTTTCAACAAGACGGCGCTACGTGCCACACAGCCGAAGCTACACTCGATGTTTTGCGCCCTGTTTTAAAAAAAAAATGGTATTTGGCGGACCCTTTATATACTTTGTTTCTTCTACATATACACATTTATTTTCCTTAAATGACATTACAAAATGTATTACATTTAAATCTGTCATTAAAGTACATACTAACATAAGTAACATAAGTAACATAAGTAACATAAGTTTGGCGATTTAAATGTAATGACACATTTAGTGTCAATGACCTCACACTCAGAACTAGCGTCAGGAGACTCAACGTAAATAGCTCGACTTGTAACAACAAAAACCCTGTCATTAGTATATCATGGTTGACACACAAATAAAATATTTGGAACGTATGGTCACCACAAATTGCCGCCACTTGATTTTGTCAGTTTGCACTTCCTTCTGCCTCGTCCCGGGTAGCGTAGTCCAGTGGTTAGAAAGTTTTTTTGTCATTCAGAAGCTATCAGTTAAAAACCTGACCGAGCTTGATTTAAAAAAAAAAAAAATTAGCTCTATTTTTTGTTTGGTTTGAGAATAAAAATAATGTCCATGCCTCGGGAGCGTCAGGCTGATCGTCTGATCTCATTAAATAAAAACTGATCATTGAAAATTTCCCTGGTACTACAACCGCAGTTAATACAATTAGTAATTAAATATTCGCATATAATTCATCTTAATCATAACATCAATTTTTTTATACGCATCAATTCATTCGAAAAATATCGGCAGACCCAGGATTCGTACCACGAGCCTTGCACCTTCGTTCCGTTCTACACGCCGCGCTATCCACACGACTATTCTCCGCCTGAGTAGACATGCGAAACCTGACGTATATATATATACTATTGTTAACATCATATTCTGACAGATGTCTCTGTAGTATATATTCAGAGTATGTATGTTATTATTTTTTATGATCCAATCAGTCAACATTTATTCACACAATTCCGAGGAGAGAAATATCATTGAGGATGATATTTACTGTAGATTTGTATTCATTTATCAATTTGTTAATAAAAACCTGAAATAAAAGGTAACTGTTTTGTTTTTCAGCACTCCTAATGTTAATCTGTATCGAGACTTGAATAAGCTTGTAGGCTCCCCTCCCAGCATCTCTATACCCCCCAGACCCCCTCCAGATCCCCCCCAGTGCCCCCTCCACTCCTCCACCGCAGAGAGAGCTCCTCTAAGTTTCCGGTATAAATATGGCCCCGTAATTATTGCCTCTCTTATAATGCGATGCACTACTTGCTCCGGATGGCGGGCATAGACGGCGGGAAATTAAAGATTAAAATAATAATATTTTAAATAATTAAATATCGAAAAAATAACTCATGGATTATAATATGATATGAATAATTAAATATCTATACAAATCTGCAACAATGGTAGTCCAGCCCCGAAACGATGGTCTATGGGGAAGAAAAGTGTTAAAAGAGTGACGTGTTTTAAATGGTCTTCTTCGTAGTATCAATCCGGTGGATTGGTTTGCAGCAACAAAATCTTTCATCTCGATCTCCGCTCCTCTCGTTCGAAAAAAAAAGTCAAATATTACGAGTCAATTAAGTATAAAGCCGGTCTCGCCTCCAAAAACCTAGGCGTATTATATAGATCACGTCAGTATTTCAACGATGAACAACTTCTTCCATATAAAGGACAAATCCGACCTATCCTTGAATACGGCAGTCACCTTTGGATTGGAGCCCTAAAATACGTTCTAAACTTAATTGACTCAGTTCAAAGAAGAGCAATTCGTTTGATAAACAATGAGACTCTTACGTCTAACCTGCAATCAATGGAACACAGGCGTAAAATTGGTTCTCTTAGTATTTTCTACCGTTATTACCACGGTCGCTGCTCTTCGGAACTTAAAGAACTAATTCCTCCTGCACCCACTTACAACCGACAAACTGGTCTTACACTTGCCGAACATCCATACACTGTTAATATACGTCGACCAAGAACTGTCAGTTTTCAAAGCTCTTTTCTTAATGCCACCGGTAAACTATGGAATGCTCTTACAGTGTCTGTGTTTCGTCCTTCCTACAATCTGGGTCTCTTCAAGAAACAGATAAATATACACTTGCAATCTCTCCAACCCACACACAAACACGAACACAACAAACGTTTCCCGTATGCAGCGTCCAGCCTCCCTGGCTGAGCGTCATAGAGAGTGCACTGGTCTTGAGCATGTACTCTCCTGCATGCGTTTACATAAAAAATAAAACTTAAGGCTTTCACCACGTGCCGCCCTCAGCCGCCCATAAAGTCGACACTACTCCTCCCGCGCGCATTATATAACTCGTTGATGTTAATGCCTTTAATCTCTTACTGGTGTTTCGGGTTTTGCCGCTTTGGTTAATACTTAATATTACGCGAAACGGAGCGCGCCGCCTACCGCGCCCCGCGTCCCGCCCACCTCGGCGAGTGGCCCCCTTAACGCCCCCTCACGTGGAGAGAGGGGCTTCTTTCTTGCGCCCCCCCATCGGCGCTAATGTGTTAAACAAAAACTCAAAAATACACGTTTTTTAAACGTCTTGCTTGATGCTTACATCAAACATTTGATACTGACATCAGCACGATGTAGCCCTTGCTAACTGGTACCGAAAACCTCGATTAACAATCTTTCGTCTTGTATTTTTACTGCTTGCCATACCTTTATGTATGTGGCCACATTGGGGCTAGTTACATAGTTTCGCCACCGGCACGGGCCGCGGAAGTGCGGACGGCCCGGAGTCAGTCCCCACTCTTTGGCGTGGCAAGGTCGCGTCGCGGCCGCGCGGGCATGTCATACCTCGTGGTCACAAACTTGTAATGTTTTTAACGTAAATATAATCTGGTGCTTCTTAAAGAAAGTGTTTATCTGATGACCTGCTCTTCATCTTGCCCCCTCGCAACGTAATAACGCCCCTCTTTTTGAGAGAGGAAGATGTTAATACATACTAACATCCTCCTCTCTCTCAAAAGGGGGTTAATACGTCGTCTGAGGGCAGGATAAGGATCAGGTCAGCAAACAAAGACTTTCTTTTGGAAGCACATTGATTATATTTATGTTGAGACTTTAAAGCTTCTGGACTAGCGGAATGACTTGCCGCTGGCCGTAATGCTAACTTCTCAATCGTCACCACATAACTGACGCGCTGGTCGGCGCTTAGACTCCTGGGGCCCGTGATCGGTCACCAGCGCCGTCGGTTTCAAAACTATATAACTAGTCATAATATGGCGGACACATAAATGTATGGAAAAAAAAAACATAAGAGATGAAAGATTGTATATCGAGGTTTTCGGTACTAGTTAGCAAGGGCTACATCGTGCTGATGTCAATACCATTTCACAGCAAACATCATCTTAGGTGACAATTCTCTCATCAATAAATAATTTAAAAATATAAAAAGCAGTTTCTGGGATTCGAACAACAAACTTTTACAACCAATGTTCATTATGAACTCAGCGTAGGCCCCACAGCCACTTGTTCCACTTACTGAACCTTTATTAAAAGTGTAAAGCATTATTTATCCATATAGACCTCTGGAATGCAGCTGTTCTGGGACAAGGCATAGACAATCTGAACTTACATAACTGTGAAACAACAATCTGCGGTTTACATATTCTCCAAATATGGAGTGGATATTGAAAAAAAATTGGTAATATAATTTATCTTCCCACTCATTAAAACCCATGATTGTGATCTCTTTTACGGGTTCTTCAGCACTTCTGTGCAGTGGCCAAAATTGTTCAGAATGGAGTTCCACTAGATTTATCAGCCGGCGAGTATAGCTCAATGGTCGATGCGTTAGTTTTGTAAGCCAATGGTCTTGGGTTCGATCCCCGACGGAGATTAAAAATAAATCGATTTCTGAGCTCTTAAATACGCCTGGTTGGTGTTAATTTTATCCTTCACTCTTGGAAAATGACAGTCATAGCTTATTTATAAAAAATTGTGCTAGACGAAAGTCGTCCCGCGAAGACCACCCATTCATAGTAAATTCCTGTAATAATAAGGATGATGCGTGAATCTCAGGTTGTAGTCTATGACGTTGGCGGGTCACCACTCCACATACAGCGCTTAGGCATACGCACCATGGTAAGCGTCATAGAATTCCACAGATGAGAATTCAGAATTACCATCACCTTCTTCTTATTAGGTGCCTATCTTCCTTGATTATCCTGAGAACCTCATTTTTCGTGATGTGGTCTTTCCAGGAAATTCCGAGAATTCTTCTGTATGACCACATCTCAAAGGCCTCTAGCCTTTTTTTATCACTTTCAGATAAGCACCATGTCTCACAGCCGTACATTAAGATGCTCCAAACAAATGTTTTGGCATGTTGCCATCATTTATATTTGTTTTTAATTTTGTACTGAAGACTTTCTACCACGCTCAGCCCCCTTGAATTACAGACGGGAGTATTTTTTACATATTTTTATGAACAATCTATCCAAAAGCCTAAAAATCTTTCTACAGTAAGATTTTCACGGTTAAAAAAACTAAGTGTTTCAGTATCAATAATGCAAGTTAACCCCTAATTTGCGCGTTATTTGCTCTGCCGGGCATCTGGCTTGCAGGGAGCCCTCGCACCCCAACCGGAACACTCTGTTTGCTGAGACTACTGCCTGTTTGCGCGGCGTCTGGCCGCCCGAGTCTATCTTTAATTCTCTTATTTTCAGGAATTTTCAGGAAAATTTCAGAAGGTGAAAATCCACCCTGAAAGCATAATCTTTGTACCTGCAGGGTTGAATTTATTTCTCATTTGATTATTTGCTTATTCTTTCTCTATGGTTTTTTTATAAGGTTGAATCGCCCCTTGAACCAAGTGATTCTGACCTCGGAAGTGTCTAGCTAATTATTCGGCACGTCTAATAATGTTAGTTGTAAAATTCATTTTAATTAATAAATTAAAAATATTTAGTTTTGATTCACAATTTATTTTAAATGATAACATGTTTCGGCCATCCTGAAGACCATCTTCAATAATTCATTATTCTTTATCTTCATTATTGAAGATGGTCTTCAGGAAGGCCGAAACATGTAATCATTTAAAATAAATTGTGAATCAAATGAAATATTTATAAATTATCATTTTTTATTAAAATTAATTTTAAAATTATAATTATGCAGTTTCACCAAGTATTTTCAGTTGATAACCTTAATGTTAATGTTAGTTTCAATATAGAATATTACGCAGGCGTTTGCATACGCCATTTTATTTGTTATGACAGTTGCTCCATTTCATGTTGGTGCAACTGTCATCTTTAATTCGCTTTTTTGTCGTGATCATTGGCAGCGCGGCACGTCACAGTGTTTGGCAGTTGTCAGTTGACTTTTCGTATGGCGAATGCCATATCGGTCGGACAAGAAAGTCTGTAATAAAATAAACGAGAATTGTGAACCAAAAACAAGTTCTTTTGCTTGGGAACCAGCTCCTACATCTTGTCATCCAGTATTCGATAACCAAATCCGAGAGGAGGATATCAATACTTATTATAAAATACCCGAATATGCCTCGGATACTACAGCTGCCGTGTCTTTTTATCCTCAGGCTCTAGAGGTCGTTGGACGCCATGCATGTTCCCAGGTGGATCTCCAGGTGCAGATATGTCTTTGGGTAAATGCAGCTGACAGAAATGTAATTTTGTAATTTGTTGTAACTATGTGATGTAACGGTTGTAATTTTTCAATATCCGTTCCATATTATCAGATTTTTTTAAATCTCCGTCGGGAATCGAACCCACGACCTATGGCTTGCAAAGCAAACACTTTGATCATTGAGCTATACCCGCCAGCATTTTTAATTCTATTTTTGTTGTGTAACGTTTGCTTAGACAAAATCTAATTGCTTATTTACTTCCCAATATGAAGTTTTTCGGTCTGAAATCTCCCCGCCCAAATCTTCCCGCCTACTGGGATCAGCTGTAAGTGCGATTGATTGTGATCTGCCGCCCACGGCTGATGGAAGCCGCAAAGCATCCGATTAGAGGGCGGGAAGTGGGCGGCGGCCGCCCTTGGGACAAAACCAATCTCAGCTGCATCGGAGCGTTATAGAGAAACTTATAAGAGTGGTACAAAACCTTTTAATGTTATTGGGTCTGCCCCGATACTGCAGTGCCTCAGGCATGTTGACGGAGGCGCGAGTGGATGGCTTTCATGCCATAATAAGGAAGCTTTGCGCTTCTCTGTGGGCACGAGTTCGTGGCAGTCCCAATGCAATGGTGCACTAGATGCGCCAGTTCCGGTTTTAGGGGGTGGCGAAGTGGGTCGGTTCCCCAGGGCGTCAAATAAGCTAGGGGTGCTTTAAGGCAACTAATCTTTCTTATATATATTTTTTAAAATATTAACAATTTGAGGCGCTAGAAAAAAATTGCCCTACGGCGCTGCGGGGTCTAAAGCCGGTACTGAGATGCGCCTTCACTTGGCCATCCAGAGGGGATCCGGTAATCCACTCACTGAGTAAAACAATAATAATAATGTGGTGTAAATAACGAGCGTTATTCATTTATGTTGCCATGGAGATATAAATCAATAACGGTCGTAAAAAAAGATAATCTGAATAAACCATCTCAAAACTAAATAAACCATCAATCCTGAAGAAGACCCCTGCAATGGCGGTCGAAATATTTGTTGAAGGCAGTTCGCCCCACACCGCCTAAACCCAAAAGCCACAATATCATGACCTAAGATTTTGTATTTGTGTAAAAAAAATACTTGAGGTCTCCGGTGACCCTCAAGGCGTTCAACGTCTTAAAAAAACTGAACATTCATCGATATTATCAGCATAAGTGAGAGACATGAGAGTCTGCCCTTGTAACTTCTGCAGTGGAGTGTTTTATGATGACTGCTTCATCAAACAATACTTAGAAATAAGAAAACTGTTTGCGATCTCTTTCCAAACGCATCAGCCTTTCTTTAAGTGATCACTTTATGTGGCGGTTTCCTCCAATAGCGCGCTCCCTCCAAGAACACCGCCAAGAGCTGGTCTTCTTCCACCCCTGCGTGGCGCTGACCGGAACTTATTACACGGAAGTGGCTTATGGCGAGTAGAGAATGCAAGGGTTCGATGAATTCATTACAATTAATCGGGGTAAACTCATTTACTCCACCACTGGCCAATTTGGTTTTACATATACCTGTATATGAATAATTTTATTTATACAGCCACCAGAGCCATAGATATTAAGTAACAACTCAGTGAGTAGAGCACCGGATCCCCACTGGATGGCCACGTGAAGGCGCATCCAGTGCCCCTCCAATCGGGAGTCCCACCTATCCGCCCACACATCGACCATTGCGTTGTGCAGCGAACGCGCGCCCACAGAGAAGTGCAACGCTTCCTTATGATGGCATGGAAGCCATCCACTCGCACCTCCGTCAACATGCCTGAGGCACTGCAGTATCGCGGCAAACCCAACAACATTCGGAAGGCGTTCTTATACTAGACCCGGAGTGCACTGTAGACCCTTTGAGTAGAAAGCCTAGCAAGAACATCTAGTAAGAACCATCTCAGAGAGGCGAGCCCGATGGATCGGTCACATCAAGCGCCACGATGGTCTTATTCACGACATAATGGAAGGGATGGTTGAGGGTAAAAACTGCAAAGGGCGCCCTAGACGGGAGTATTTGCAGCAAGTGCTCGAGGACATGAGTTGTATCTCTTATGCTGAACTAAAGAGGGTTGCAGAGGATCGAGAAGAGTGGAGATCAAGATGCAAGATTTTGTTACTGCAAACCAATCTACCGGATTGATACTACGAAGCAGAACTCGTACATTTTATTTTTTGACACTTGTTTTTGTATGATTGATTGCTGTAATATGTAAGTCAAAAAATGTATGCTTAAACCCTTTTTAACCTCCGGTATCCGCTTCTTCAGGGTCCCCATTGTGGCGCAGCGACCAGGGCCGGCTCAAGGGATTAGGGCGCCCCCTCGAGGCTTATAATTAATCGGTTAGCGATCGCGGGACCGAACCCGGGACGTTGCGTGATCCCCGCGTCAATCAAACCATAAGACCCCGGCCGCCTATCAGATGCCATGTCTTTAAGACGGGATAAATCGGGACGTGTTCTGTAATCTACACAATTAATGAAAATTCGGACTTGCGGTAGTTAGATCACATGCTCGTACATGATCCATTATACAAGTTTATATCATCATCATCATCGTCAGCCTGTGTCCGACGACTGTTGAACGTAGGCCTCCCGCATGAGTCTCCATCCTCTTTGATCCTCCGCCTTCCGCATCCAGGTCACTCCCGCTATTCTTCTTATATCGTCAGTCCATCTTGTAGGGGGTCGGCCGATGCTTCGTTTGCCAGTTCTTGGGCGCCATTCCAGTACTTTTCTCTCTAGTAGTGGATGCTACCCAGCGAATAGGCACACTCAAGTGGCAATGGGCAGGACATATCTGTCGAAGAGACGACGGTCGATGGAGAAGAAAAAAGTTTATAAATCTTTGTAATATTAATTTTATTTATTTAATTATTTTTTTTATTAAATTGCTTTTAAACGTTCTTAAGCATATATTTCAGTATTTTAATATTAACAAAATATTTAATATCCTTACCAATATTCAATATTTGATACATACATTCAAATTCGCATCAAACATCATCTCATAACATTTCTTTCATAATTTTTATTTACCTTATCCTCTCCATATTTGGAGCATATGGCTAATTGCCGTTTCACAGTTCTGTAACCTCACATTGTCTACGCCTTGTCCCAGAACACCTGTATACTCGGAGATCTACATGAAAACATAGATGTGTACATATGCCGGCAGTCATAGCTCAATGGTCAAAGAGTTTGCTTTTGCAAGCCAAAGGTCGTGGGTTCGATCCCCGACGGAGATTAAAAAAATCATTTTTAATTGATTTACGAGCTCTAAAATACCCCCGGTTGGTGTGAATTTGATCGCTCACCCGTAAAATGCCACTCATACCCTATTAATCAAATTGGTGCTAGACGAAAGTCGTCCCGTGAAGACCACCCATTCATAGTAAATTCCTGTAATAATAAAGAATGATGCGTGAATCTTGGGCTGTAGTCTATGATGTTGGCGGATCAACACTCCACATGCAGCGCTTGGCCATATGCACCATGGTAAGCGTCATAGAATTCCACAGATGAGAATTCATTATTACTATCACCATCTGTCGGTATTCTCCTGCATGTGTTTACATAAATAAATAAAAAAGTGATACGTATTTTAGAAAGAAATTCGTTTTTTTGTTAAAACAGTACAAAAACTTAGTTTTTGTATTTTTTCTGGTTTTTGCTTATCAGGAGATATATTCTGAGTAGAAGAATCTTGCTAGCTCGTATATTAGTCAGTGGCTAATGCCTATTTCCGGGGCCGTGGTTTAGCGACGGTCGTAAACTCGGCAGATTGACTTCCGATCCCGGGGCATCGCCTTCCGATCCCGGCGGGATTCAATCCGCCCCCGTCCTTAACTGATTCCCTGAGATATAAATTTACGACACTCTCTTGAACAAGCAACTCCTCTACGCCAACTCAGTTCAAAGCAGTAAATAAACGAAAGACAAACAATTTGATTATCTATGAATTAACCGTTCAACGACAATAGCGCACTGTAAGCGCGGTTCCCGTTCGATCACTGAAGTTAAGCAACATCAGGCTAATCATTCGATCTGTTTATTTATTTTTATTAATAAATCATCTAAAAATATGTCTCTGATACTCAAGCTATAGTCTCTTCTAGTCTTCGGGATCCTGCCTTAGAGGTCGTCGGGAACCATATATGTTCCCAGGTAGATCTTCGGATGCAAACATCTTTTAACACAAGGTCAATATCTGGAACATGCGGTCATAGCAAATTACCGCTCTTCTGTTCGGTTAGTTTCTAAAATTATTTAATGGTAAGCCCGATGCTCCCGGACCATTTGGTCCTAAAGAGAAGCGTAACTTAATCAATGACACAGCAAGAATTGACGGTAACCCATCCAAGTTTCGGTGCGAGTCCAATTTTGTTGTACTTTAGTTATCTAACTAAATCCGCTATTTCAATATACTATTGTCGTTGGTTAATCGAGGAATATTTTTGGTGATTTATTAATAGACTTTTTAAAGAGATCGAATGCTTAGCCTGATGCTTCTTGGACGTGTACCATTTGCTCCTAAGAGGCGGCTCAACCCATTTCAGTAGCAATTTTAAATATACTTGGTTCAAAGGCGACGAAAGCGTTAGATCACCGAAGTTAAATAACATTGGGAGCGGACTTAAACTTGGATGGGTCAACGGCTGTTGCTAACCGCGTGTTTTTGGTTATGTTTTGTCGCTCCAACAAATTGTTACTTTTTTGCTTAAATTTGCAATGCTTATTATTATTATTTTTATTTTTATGAAAACACACACAGGAGAATACAAACAGATGGTGATAGTAAGTCTGAAGTCTCATCTGTGGAATTCTATGACGCTTATCATGCTGCATATGGCTAAGCGCAGCATGTGGAGTGTTGATCCGCCAGCGTCATAGAATACAGTCCGAAATTCACGCATTATCATTATTATTACAGGAATTTACTATGAATGGGTGGTCTTCACGGAACGACTTTCGTCTATCACGAATTTAGATTAATAGGCTATGACTGGCATTTTACGGGTGACGGATCAAATTCACACCAACCGGAGTATTTTGGCGCTCAGAAATCGATTAATAATCTTTTTTTTTAATCTCCGTCGGGGATCGAACCTACGACCTTTGGTTTGCAAAGCAAACGCTTTGACAATTGAGCTATACCTGCCGGCAGAGTTATAAATAACTAACGAGATAATACAGTTGGGTAAACATGAACTATCTAAAAGTTATTTATCCGACGTGTTTGTTAAAAGTTGCATAGTTAAAAAATACTCTGTCGATCCCTCTTGGGGTTAATCAACAAAGTATTAGAACGATAGTAATTTAATTCAAACATTGTTCTGAAAAATGGTCTAGTGAAAATATAAAAGGTCGTAAGTGCCAAAAATTAAAATAAATTTACATTTGTTATTGTGTAACTATGTCACATATTAAAAATGACAAGATTTTAAAAATTAAGGTTTAAAAAATTGGCACTTGTGTCCTTTTTTATTAGCGGTGAAACATCTGCAATAGTGGCGGACGTTGGTAACATTCCTCATTAGAGACGAAAAAAATAAACTAAAAAAATAAAAACTGAAAAAAAAATTGAGCAAATGCAATGTCTGACTGTCGTGTCGTCTATTACGAGGATGTAATGATACGGAGGTGTTAAATAAATTTGGTATTGCTCAAATTTTTCAACCATAGTGGTTATGTCTATGTTAACTATGGTTATAAATATTTATTCATTTACGTTGTTTTTACAAGGATCGCGTTAGATAAGTTCTGTATTAGGAGACTGCAGTTTCGACTAACTCGTAGCCTTTCTCAATCCATGACTTGATAAGAGATAACTGAGCTGCGATACTACTTTATAAGTGCTTAAACCCATTTGTATGTAGGAGTTGGGGTAGGGGTGTGTCAAAGTAAAAAAAGATAACTATGGTTGTTGTCGTTATAAATATAAAGGCATATGGCTGAATGGCAAACGAAGCATTGGGCAACCCCCTACAAGATGGACTGACGATATAAGAAGAATAGCGGGAGTGACCTGGATGCGGAAGGCGGAGGATCGAAGAGGATGGAGACTCATGTGGGAGGCCTACGTTCAACAGTGGACGGACACAGGCTGATGATGATGATTCAGTGCTAGTGTTGATGAAGGCGAAATTTTTGAAGTGTGATTTTGTGACAATAGTTCCATGTTATTTGTGGGTCGTCCATGATTTACTTATGATAGGGTTTTTGTTGTTACAAGTCAACTATTTGCATTGAGTCTCCTAACGCTTGTTCTGGGTGTGAGGTCATTGACACTAAATGTGTCAATAAATTTACAGGCCCACACTTATGTAAATACTTCAATAATGAATTGAGATCTAAAAATATTTTGTAATGTTATTGAAGTAAATAAATAATTGTAATTGTAATGATGATGATGGCTGAATGGACGTTTGACAAATGAAGTATATTTGATTAAGCGTCTGCTTAAATTATTCAATTAAATCCATAAAAAATGCTTAAAGTATTCAATTTAAACAGTTTAAAAATTTACAGATTTCTGCCTTACTATAAGTTTATTTCGGTATTCTTATGTGTGTGTTAACGTAAAAAAACTAAATAAGCCTTCCTTCATTAAAAAGCGCCTGTATTCTCATCTATTTTACTCTCCCACTCCGTTGACTCCTAATTAGACAGGGGAAAGAGGTAGCAACGAAACTGTAAAAAAAATATATATCAGAATTACACAAAACACAACTATTTTTTTAAACTATTTGGCAACTCCCAATCGTCCTAAAGTTTGGGGACGTTCAAAATAATTTGTAGGAGTATAAATACTCTATGTAAATATGACTAGTTATATAGATCGCCGAGTGCGGCGCGGGGTGTCACCGACCGTGGCACCCGGTGCGCTGTTAGTTGTGTGGTCGTATTGTGGTTGGCCCGGCCTGAATGCTGTGAGTAGGTCCGGGCCAGAAGTTTGTAAGGTAATCAAAATATATATGTCAATGTGCTTTAGAAAAAGTCTTTGTGTTGTTATTCTGCTCCTCATCCTGCCACCATGCAATACAATAACAACTTAGAGAGGAGGATGTCAATATATTTCAAGCCATTACTTGCATATGGTCGTCACAAACTTTCGACATAACGTTTTAGTAAACTTACATACCCGATCCATATCTGGAACATATGGTCTCCACAAATCGCCGATAGTTAGTTCATCTGTCAGCTGTCATTATCCATTTCACGTCCCAAAACATATTGGGAAAATATATGTGTTCCGGAACCGAGATCGCGGTCCCGAAATTACAGCGTCAGCTAATTGGTGACGCCGGAATACCAAGGTTCTGGCACTGAGGATAACTCCAAAGACCGGAATTTAATTGGTACTGATTTATTTGGTAACATATCCCTTTTTATATCATAGTATACAACATTAGTGAGCATTGTGTATTTTATAAAATTAATATGAATAAATTGATTTTCACACACCGCAAATTCCTCGATACCCGTCGTTTTCGGACCTTGCTCCCTTAAATTTAGATTAAGTGGCAGAATATTGTGATAGTTAATGCCCTGTGTCGTACCCGACTGTATGAATCGACAAATTCGCGCTAAGATAGAGAATTTGATTTTAATTTGACAGTTGGATGTTTTATACAATATAGTTATGTTCAATTAACGTTTTGTTCAATATGGTTCGGGACAACCATTAGGACAGAAACTCGAGGATTTCAAAAGGCAGCCACTGTAGTATCCTAGGCATATTTTTTTGGATGATTTGTTAATCGTAATATTTTTTTAAGAAGTCGTATGATTGGTCCGACGCTTCTATAGAGCGACTTGACATAACCAAGTACACCTAAACCTTTTTTTTGTGCCATAGATGCGTTCCGTGGTAAATCGCACAAAAAAACGCATAAAAAAACTATGATTTACATAGAAAAAGGGAAGATGCGTCCCATGGATTTTAAAAACCGCATTACTTTGAAACTGCTTTATAAAAAATACCCCAAAACGCACAAAAAAAAATATTTCCCCCGGAACATAAATCAGTAGATGGCTCCAATTTTTCGATTTTTCAATTTCTTCATAAAATTTACGTGCTTCTTCTTAAAGTAATTAACTACTTATCGGGATTCTTTTTTTTCGGTTAAATCTTCAATAAAGATTCTGAGATAATTTGGAACTTATTTTGGTCGCATCAATAATAGATTTTCTTATTGCAATTTCATTATTTTTAATTGCTCTTATACACAGACGCTAGCCAACGTTTGACTGTATGCACCGCACAGACGGCCGCCCGGCTGTGTGTGTGCAGCCGAACCCGTGTCAAACGAATAGTCGGCCTTGTAACACTCGGCGCAAGTTAGGGCATAGGCGGCGAATATTTCAATCCATATTCGGAGTATTTTAATAAGAGGTTCGACTGTATATTAAAAAAACCGCATAACTTCAAAATCGCACAAAAAGAGGTTTTAGTGTATACGCAGTTAGCATCATCCAACTTTTAGTCCGCTCCCAAGTGCTGCGGTTACGATGTGCCTTTATCGTTGAACAACATATATATATATACTACACATGTTATATATATATATATATATATATATATATATATATATATATATATATATATAATCTCTTATCTAAAAATCTAAAAAAAAAACAATTCAACGATAAGGCTTCTCGTACGAAATGATAAAAACGTGTTTTATAAAAAATAAATAATACAATTTTTTTTCATATTTTTATAGCATTTGAAACACCCAACGCGTCGAATAATTTAAAATTTCCGTAATACTCGTCCGGTCTCACCCGGCCCCAGTCTCCTTCCATACATTTGCTGAGGTCCCGCTTAGTCCCGAGGGGAGACGGAGGTACGACTAGACAAAACCGAAACGGAACCGTTCCTATTATTAATCGCTTTTTCAGTACAGCTTCCTTAATGCCACGTTGTGCCCATTCAAAGCAAGATCACATTTTAACGTAATTACATCAAATTTTTGAAAAAATAATTGTGATACAAATTTATAGACAGTATAATTATTCACTTGTATGACATTTCTTTCATCATATGAGTTATAAGGGAAGAATAAAAAACGGTTTGATTCGATCCACGTATTTAAACATATAAATTTCTTTGTACGACACGTTGACCTCTAATCCAATTTTTTCGGCTCACCCCGTTAAGAAATAAAGTCATATTTATAGTATTGATATTATTATCATAGACTACACATGTTATATGCTTAAGTATATCATTATGAAATAATTAATCAATAAATTAATTAATATAATAATAAAACTTCTTAGGTTTTCACGGCCAGATTTGATATTGTGGGTTTTGGGTTTAGCCGTGTGTGGCGAATTACGAATTTCCAATATCTCGACCGCCAGACATGAGAGATCGTGCAGACTGGTCCACCCAATTGTGTCAGCACTGGCAGAGCATCTGGCTGACACGGGACATAAGTTTTCATTCGAACCCGAAATCGTGGCTCGAACGCAAGGGAAACATGCGCGCCTAGTAAGGAAAGTCATTGAAATCAAAAGACATCCCATCAACATCAACAGGGGTGACGGTTTGATTCTCAAAACAGCATGGCTTCCACCTCTAGCACATGCTCAAAAACCTGCACATACAAGCAAGGACAACCATAGTCCGACATGACGTTCGTGGAGGTACGCTGCTTGGAACAACCCACCGTACACGATTCTCCGACATGACGCTCGTGGAGGTTCCATGTCTGGAACATATGGTCATCGAAAATTGCCGCCACTTAGTTCTACCAGTTGCCAATACCCATGCATCTTAAGACATGTTCGCATCTGAAGGTGCACCTGGGAACATATATAGTTCCCGGCGACCTTGACTTAACAAAATTGCATATTTTGTGCGATTTGTCAGCCGGAATTTTTAAGGTGATCGAAAGATTAACCTGAAGTCCTGAATCATTCGTTTAAGGCAACTAACGATACGCGGTAAACAGCAGGTGGTCACCCATCAAAATTTTCATCTGCGTCGAATGTTGGTGATCTAACGAGAACCGCGCTCACAATGTGCTTTTTTATGTAATCGCATGCAGGAGAGCACAGCCGGTCAAGACCAGTGCACTCTTTGACGCTCAGCCAGGATGGTATGCTGGAAACGTGTGTTGTGTTCGTGTTTGGGTGTGGGTTGGGGAGATTGCAAGTGTATATTTATCTGTTTCTTGAAAAGATCCAGATTGTAGGAAGGAGGAAACACAAAAGCTGGAAGAACATTCCAAAGCTTACCAGTGGTATTAAGGAAGAAACTTTGGAAACTGACAGTTCTTGATCGACACACATTTACCGTGTATGGATTTTCGTCAAGTGTAAGACGAGTTTGTCGGTTGTGGGTGGGTGTGCAAGAGGAATTAGTTATTTTTAAGTTTCGAAGAGCAGCGACCGTGGTAATAACGGTAGAAAAGACCAAGTGAACCAATTAACGCCTGTGTTCCTTTGATTGCAGGTTAGACGTAAAAGTGTCATTGTTTATCAAACGAATTTCTCTGCTTTGAACTGAGTCAATTAAGTTTAGAAGGTATCTTAGGGCTCCAATCCAAAGGTGATTGCCGTATTCAAGGATAGGTCGGTTTGTCTTTTATATAGAAAAATAAGTTGTTTATCGTTGAAATACCGACGTGATCTATCCATAGAGTTAAATCATATTTTAACCGTTGTATGACCGCAATCGGTAAATATTACCCCACCGGAGTGAATATTAATTAATTCTCGCAAAAAAAACTACGAATCTGCAAAAAAAAAACCTCTCACTGTAGTGTTTGCCCATTTGTCAGGGTTTCTCTTGAACCCCCATGGATTTGTGGGGTAAAAAAATATTTTTTATGGAAAGGTTAAAAGAAAATTTTGTAATTGCACATAGAAGAATGCCATCACACGGTGAGAAATAAAATAAAAACTAATTTGTAAAGATACCATATAAAAAACTAAGCGAAGATTCACACCAAGAACCACACACACAAATTTACAATAAAAATTATCTTATATTAAATTTCTCTCGACAATAAATCAGAGAAAAATAAACGACGGATGCGAAGCGTCGAACCAAGAACCTTGCATACACCATGTTCATTTATTTAACTAACGCTGGCCGTTCAGTTTTTTTTTTTCATTTTATTCATTCACATTGACATCAGCATGATATCCCTTGCTGACTGGTACCGAAAACCTCGATATACAATCTTTCGTCTCTTATTTTCGTTCGCTCATCGGACACGCATGTGTTGTCATTTTGTAATGCCGTTAGGAAGACTTGTTATATAGATCGCCACCTTCGGCGCTGGGTGTCACCGATCACGGCGCGCAGCCAGTCTTGTGTGCCGACCGCGAGAAGGTCGTATTATGGCAGGCCCGACATGTTATTTCGAAAGGGTCGAAAGTTTGTAAAGTCTATTGGAAATATATATGTGCTTCTGGAAAAGTCTGTGTGTTGGTCATCTGTTCCTCATCCTGCCACCACGCAATTCAATAACTAACTTAGATAGGAGGATGTTAACATTTATATTGAAATATTAATGTTTCGTGTTTTAAAAAGTTGCATTTCCAATTAAAAATAAACTGAATATCAGGATTCCTATTTTGATACTACCAGTATTGCAATTCACAACTGGGAACCGAATCCCAGAATCGCATTTATAACAGTAAAGCGATTTACTGCTGTTCCATATCTCTGGGTGAGTTTTGGGGTGATTTTGAGAGGGTTAAAGGGGTGGTTGAGTGGGTTAGGGGTGTTTTTTTGCCCCACGTGCGGCCGGCGAATGTAATGAAATTAAAATAATAGAAAAATGAATCGTGGGGTGATTAGTGGCCGGGCTTATCTTTCCGCGGCGCTCGCTTCCGTATCGGCCGGGGTGCACGGCGACCCCGGGGAGGCTGGCTCTGCAAGGGTTGACCGTTCACGTGAACATATTTTATTATTTTTGAATACATTTATTTTCTTTTCGTGCCTGTATAACAAAAATTGCTGGAAGTAAACCCAGGAGGCACTATTATAAACTTCATTATTTTTTCATCATCTCAAAAGAGAGCCACCTACTGTCGAAAATCTTTACTATCTTTACACAATGAACTAAGTTACAACTGGAGTCAGAAGAAAACCTAAGAACAAAGACATGTATAGTGTTACATATGTCGCCGGCGGGTATAGCTCAGTGGTTAAGGCGTTTGCTTTCTAAACCGAAGGTCAAGGGTTAACTTATTCGTATCGGTTGTCGGCATATGCCGTAATAAGATTCCCCTACCGTTGACATCGTTTGACGTGATATATCGTGTTGCTACTTTCTTTGAATAGTTTTTTATGCATCATCTTATAGCTAAAAGATACAAGAACCAATGTGATATATGAAAATAGACCAGATAAGTACATTTATGCTTCAAATACTAGTTTTACAATTGACAGTATAATTTGTATTCAAACCGAGCCGTAATGAAAGGGTTAAAAAAGAAAGAAAAATAAATCGATTTCTGAGCTCTATAAATACCCCCGGATAGCGTGAATTTGATCCCTCTCCCGTAAAATGCCATTCGTAGCCTACTAATCATAATTGGTGGTAGACTAAAGTCGTCCCCTGAAGACCACCCGTTCATAGTGAATTTCTGTAATAATAAGAATGATGCGTGAATGTCGGGCTGTAGTCTACGACTATGGCGAATCAACACTCTACATGCAACGCTTAGACATATTTAGCATGATAAGTGTCATATAATCCACAGATGATATTTCTGAATCATTATTTTTTTATTTGACAGAACCGCAGTTCCAAGGTACATATAATAATAAAGAATAAGAAACGTAGAGTATACATAAACATACAATACATACAAAAAAACATTAACGAAGAAGAAGATGACACGTATCAAAGATCACAGAGATCTAAAACAATACCATCGACAAAAAAGGAAAAGAATGTAAGAAAAGGACCGAGGTGTGCGGTAGGCCATTTAAAAGCGCCATTGCCGTTGTAGTAATTGAGTGCTCGAAGCTCCACAAGTATCAACTATTATTACAAATTATTATCAATTATTATCAATTATTATTACCATCTATCGGTATTCTCCTGTATGTGTTTACATAAAAAAAACAATAGTTAACAGTGGCGTCACTGTATAGCTTTTGCGAACGAGAGATGCACGATGCCGACTGTTATCAATAGCTCTAGATATGAAGCGAATAGAGAGGAAGAAAAAATGATTTAAAAAATTCATCCCTTGTTTGCTAATAGATGTTAGCCCTGTCCCTTAGCCCACGTACGGTCCGGCGTCGTCCTCCGACTCCCCTTAGTATTCCGTGTGCCCCCTTAGACCCCCCAGTCCCCCTTGATGCCCCCCTTTTGCTCTCCACCCCCCTTGCATACTTGTGTCATATTTGCGGATGTTCCTACGATTTGTTCTCGACTTCAGTGGTCTTCAAACACACGTAAAAAAACGACGAATCACGTACATTTACGATCATTTTGCCATAGATAATGACATCCTCCTCTCTTAGTTCGTTATTGATTTGCGTGGTGGCGGGATGAGGAGCAGAATAACAACACACAGAATTTTCCAGAAGTACATATATTTTAATGATAGGTTAATTTCATGTAGTCATGAAGAATAGTTAGGCTAGTTCGTTCAGCACTTCATATGAGAAATCATATGATACTCCTATAAGCAACCGGCTGCAACACATCCAAATAATGATCAGCGTCCAATGTTGCTTTACTTCGGTGATATAACGTGAGACGCGCTACACCATGCTATTGTCCTTCGGCAATGTCATGCCCACGTCATACATATTTAAAATGAATAAAATAAAACATTTCAAACGTCTGCTGCATACACGATTTGCCCAAATGAGGGTCTGATATTTTTGTTATTCATATTCTTGTGAGGAACGTCCTCGCGTCCCCACCACGGGGACGTCCACCACCATGGGACGGGGGATGTGAGGGGACATACCGGACACCCCACCAGGGACATTTCGACGATATAATCCGGCTGATGTCCGAAAAAGATTTTCCTTTGTTTTGGCGGCAAGTCAACTAACGTGACTTTTTAACGTTCCGATTGTTTTTTTTTACATTTATTTAGTGCTGCGTTTTACATATCGATTGATGGTATAGCGTCATTTTATACTCACACGAACTCGTATTTTCATTTTTAAAAAATCAATACACGCTCTAACGCCTAATCTTCAATCTACAGAAAATACTGATTCAATCGGTTATTAAACCATCGTTTTTTCTAATGCCAAGGACAAATTCGACCTATCCTTGAATACAACAGTTACCTTTGGATTGGAGCCCCAAAATACCTTCTGAACTTAATTGACTCTGTTCAAAGAAGAGCAATTCATTTGATAAACAATGACACTCTTACATCTAACCTGCAATCAATGGAATACAGGCGTAAGATTGGTTCACTTGGTCTTTTCTACCGTTATTACCACGGTCGCTGCTCTTCAGAACTTAAAGAACTAATTCCTCCTGCACCCACCCACAACCGACAAACTCGTCATACACTTGCCGAACATCCATACACGGTTAATGTGTGTCGACCAAGAACTGTCAGTTTCCAAAGTTCCTTCTTCAATGCTACCGGTAAGCTTTGGAATGCTCTTCCAGCGTCTGTGTTTCCTCTTTCCTACAATCTGGATCTGTTTTAGAAACAGATACATATACAGTTACAATCTCCCCAACCCACACGCAAACAAACGAACACAAAACAAGTTTCCAGCATGCAGCGTCCAGCCTCCCTGGCTGATGGTAACTCATCGGCCGATGGTAATTGAAATCAAACTAACTTTTAACCCAAAATGTATACGGAAGTGCTTTAACGCTTAATATTTCATCTACAGTAAATGCTCGTTCATTGGGTTCTTTATCCTTTGTTGTTTAAATATTTTTCCAGTGCTGTGTTTTATTCATTGGCCGATGGTAATTGAAATCAAAGTAATCATTAATCCAAAATGGATACGGAAGACGGAGGATCAAACAGATGGAGACTCATGTGGGAGGTCTACGTTCAACGGTGGACGGACACAGTCTAATGATGATAATTATTAATAATAACGGAGGAAATGTAGCGATGTGGTTTGTGAGCGTTTAGTGGAGAACTTTTCGCTTCGAGGTTTGAAGCGCGATGCCCGTCCACTGTTGGCGCTGCGTTGGCGTGCTCTGTCAGCGTGGTTTTGCCACATGATATATAAGCCGTCTGTATTTAAAGGAACAGCATTTAAATTTTTCAAAGCCTCTGATAGAGCAACATGACACCGTTTCGTGATGTCTATATGCTTCAGTTGAGGTAGCGGTCAAATAAATGCGCTTGGGAACACATATATAGAGTACCTCCATCTCATATTCTTAACTTATGCCGCATTCACTACATCTCTTCTAACGTCTGCATATATTTAATTCATAATTAAATAATTATTCAGCGTTGCAAAGGGTTAACTATCCATCGGCGTAACGGAAACGCCGACCCCCCCCGGCTCCGCATTCGGCTAATGTATTCGGCGGGCGGAGGTTGAGAATGGAGGCGGTCGCGTGAATCCTTTCTTTTGCGGCGACGCCACTTCCGGTCGCCGTCCATCTCCGCTCAGAAGCCAGCTACTTCCGGTACGCCAGTCCCAACTTTTCTAGTTTTGCATTTTTGATGTTAGTAACAGTGTAATCAAAACGTCAATGGCGTTATATTTTCGTTATAGTATTTTTCTTAAATTTCGGAATTATATATAATATTTTGCAATATTCTCTATAATTTATAAATCACTGAAAAATTATTAAAAATATAAGAATTTCATACCTTGTATATTAGTATTTAACATGGATCACACTGAGCACTGTTTTTCTTAGTGGAAAACTGCAGTTTCGCAATCTGTGAAAGCTTAAAGCCTAAAAGTCTAAAGAAAAATCAGTTACAACGTGCACAAATGTGCTGACGTGCAAATGTAAGGCTCGAAAAGTGGATTATATGACGCTTACCATGCCGCAAATGGCTAAGCGCTGCATGTGGAGTGTTGACCCGCCAACGTCATAGACTACAGCCCGAGATTCACGCATCATCCTTATTATCACACCAATTTACTATGAACGGGTGGTCTTCACGGAACGACTTTCGTCTAACACCAATTTTAATTAATAGGCTATGACAGGCATTTTTCGGGTGAGGGATCGAATTCACACCGACCGGGGGTTTTTTAGAGCTCAGAAATCGATTAAAAAAAATTTTTTTTAATCTCTTTCGGGTGTCAAACTCACGACCTTTGGCTTGCAAATCAAACGCTTTGACTATTGAGCTGTACCCGCCGGTAAAGTACTTGTTGTATTGAATTGTATTATTACAGATGGCTCTATGTTGCGAATTGCAAAAATATATATTATTATATTACAATCGACGGTATTTCGCGTTTTGAATATTAACCCAAAAACCACACCAGCATACCGAAATCCATCCGCAAACGTAATAAGCATCTATTCTTTCATCTTTTCCGTCCCTTGCCAACCGCACAGCATCCAAAGCCACCACACCTACGCATGGCACGCATCATCACTTATTCACCATACCCCGGATCGCATTCTCTTTACCATCCATACATTCCTTTGCGGTCTACCGAGCAAAACAGAAACCTTTAATTTTGATTCGGTCCTGGTTTTCCTTACGCGGTTATGTAAATTATGTAAGGTTTTTACGCATATATGTAAATTTATAATTATTGTATTGAAATCCCCCGTCTAACCAAAGGCGACTCCAGATTGCCGGGATCGTCATCGGGACGATCGCCGTCTGAAAATCCCCCGGAAACTATGTATAGAATGTACTAGGTGGAGCTTTGGAAGGTAGAGCTGACTTAAATAACTTCTTAGGTTTTCGCGGAAAGATTTGATATTGTGGCTTTTTGGTTTAGCCGTGTGTTGCGAATTACTTCAGTCGTCAACCCTGAAGAAACCCTTCCTGGAAAGATTTGGCCTCTCTTCTTGCGACGCATGTCCATGCGATCCAGGCATGCAACAGACGGTGAGACACTCTCGTTGAGTGCATCATCCATGAGAACAGGAGACGCATTCTGTGTTGTCGCCTGGGAGTCTCTACCATTTCTCGGGAGGATTTACCTGAATTGCTGCTTAGTTCTGACGGTCCCATGCTGTTAAACTGCATCAGGGAAATCGTCGGGGCTTCAAGAGCGGTTAATGAGGCTGACATGGAATGGGCTCCTACGTTCTTCAACAATTTCTCAGACGTTTATTCTAACCTTGCGTGTAACATGCAAGGTACAATAAGCAACTATATTTTTTTCTAAATTTTTTAAGTGGAAAAAATAATAATTATAAAATAATCCTGATGAAGACCCTGAAGAAGAAGAGGCAATCGAAATATTGGAAAGAAATAATTCGCCACACACGGCTAAACCCAAAAGCCACAATATCAGAGCTGACTTAGTTTGAGACGAAGATTATGACTGCTGACAGCGCTTTGTGACGACAGTTTGCGTCAACCATAATTTCCAGATATGCAACGAATATGAAAAAGACTTCAAAAACCAAACAATTTTATCAAATTATATAAATTTAATTTTGTTGATATATTTCTAATCCTTTCACGTAAATCGACACAGTCAAATGAGGTCGCTTCGCGTCAAAAAGGACCTGACAGGACAAATCCATTTGCCTTTAGTTTCTGAGCTGGTGTAACGACCTGCGGGTCTCGAACCCGCACCTTTACGATTGCAAACTGCCTGAAGCACTCAGCCACCGGGCAGCTGCTTTAACAACTGAGCTACGTGACCATCCAAGACTGATTTAAGCGTATACGCAATTTTTCGCAATTACCCTATTTAACCTAAATAGCAAAACACGCAACTGTTACACAGTACAAATAAACGCACGTTCGATCTCAGTTCAAAAATAAATATATTATAAAATAATTATGAAAGTATTTTATACACTATGATATCAGCTTGATGTTGAGCCGTTGACCCATCCAATTTTCAGTCCGCTCCCAATGTTACTTATCATCGATGATCTAACAAGAGCTGCGCTTACGATTCGCCATTTACGTTGAACAACGTATATTTATAATCTCTTATCTAAAAAACGATAATGCTTTTTGTAAGTTAAAAACGTGTTTTATATAGAAACGATTTAATCATTGACATCAGCTTGATATAGCTCTTTTAGGCTGATGCCGTAAAGCCTCGAAAAACGATCTTTTGTCTCTCATTTTTGTTCGCTCGCCTGACATGCCCACCTCATAATGTTAGTTTTAATTGCATATAAAATTACACGGCGTTTGCGTACGCCATTTTATTTGTTATGACAGTTGCTCCATTTCATGTTGGTTCAACTGTCATCTTTAATTTGTTTTTTAGCCGTGATTATCTTGTCGGCGCTGGATGTCACAGTGTCCCGGCGGTTGTCAGAAAAACTTCATGTAAAGTTCGAATGGGGAAATCAGGTCTTTAATAAAAATAAATGCGAATTGTGCTTCAAAAACAAGTTCTTTGCCCTGCGATCTGCTCCTGCATCCTTCCTCCACGCGGCCACGTGAGCAACCCGCGACTGGGCGCCTTTTTAAAGACGGGGGATGTCAACTCATACAAATTCACAGCAAACATCATCTTATGACATTTCTTTCATCAATATCGGAGAAAAATAAGCTTTTAACGAAATTTTGCAACATTGTTCAATTCTTAACCCAAGAAACGCGTAAAAACTTAATTTTCATATAATTCAATTAATCGGTTCCAAAAATCAAAATTAAAAATTAGGTTTATTTTAATGTCTTTTTTGATTATAAAAAAAACAACTGGACTGGACTTTACCCGCCACACACCCGCATCATACCGAAGGACACGTAAGTCTCCTTGATGATGCGCTCATTCAGATTATGATCAGTCCGACTGATAGGTCCAGTGGGTGTCCCCTCTGAACAATTGTGGCCACTATATAGAAGTGCTAAAAGAAATAACCAGTGAAAGAGATTAGAATCATATTTTCAATGTTTTGAGCATTCACTTTGAGATCCATAATAAATTATAAATATTTATTTACCTTGTTTTCACTATCACTAGATTAGAATCACATTCACGGGTTGTGTAAAGAGTTGTATTATAAAAATACACCTATGGATAGATCTCTCATAACAGACATCTCTCTTGTCAATAAATCAGAGAAAAAATAGACAGCGGACGCTGGGATTAGAACTACAACCCGTTTGCTAACACAATGTTCAGTCTTTACAGAATGTTCTTCTTTGTAGTATCAATCCGGTGGATTGGTTTGCAGCAACAGAATCTTGCATCTCGATCTCCACTCTTCTCGATCCTCTGCAATCCTCTTGAGCTCAGCGTAAGAGTTACAACTCATGTCCTTGAACGCTTGTTGTAAATACTCCCGTCTAGCGCGTCCATGCAGTTTCTACCCTCAACCATCCCTTCCACAATGTCGTGAAGAAGACCATCGTGGCGCATGATGTGACCGATCGCCTCTCTGAGATGGTTCTTACTAGGTGCCTATCTTCCTTGATTATGCTGAGAACCTTATTGTTCGTGACGTGGTCTCTCCAGGAAATTCCGAGAATTCTTCTGTATGGCCACTTCTCAAACAATGATATGTTTTCGATAACGATTGCAAAGGTCATTCGATGTTGCTCGTCAGAAGATGCACCTGGAGATGCGATTCTGATATTAATCGTGGGTCTTGTGCTGCAGTAAGGGGCAACGAGAACTCGAAATTAAAAACTGAATAATTAATCGCTTGGATAGAGCCAGCTTCTAGGAGATGTGTGGCGGCCAAACTTTGACACGTGTTGCCAAAAATGATTACTTGGATATACAAGTATGCTGACATCAAGGGGTTAATAAACCACGACTTTGAGCTTACTCTTATTTATTTGAAAGCTTAGTTAAATACAGGATTGGACATAAAACTATGGCACGCGTTAACCCATTCGTTACGGGTCGGAGGAATACAATTTGTACTGTCTATACGGCGTGAATTTTTCAAATCATTTTTTTGCTTGAAACTAGTATTTGAAGCATAAATGTACTTATCTGACCTATTTTCATATATCACATTGGTTCTTCTATTCTTTAGCTATCAAATGATGCATACAAAACTATTATATTTAAAAAACGTTAATTATATAATTCCATAGATTTAATCGATTTCGGTGACATTGACACATGTGGCTTACAGAAAAATCGCTCATATGACGAAACCTAACGATATTTATTTACATGCTTTACAGATTCCTGTAAAGAATACATGTAGGCTGATAAAGGGAATGACTGCACTTCCAATTTCTTACCGTAGATGTCACGATGAGTACTGAAAATAGCAAAACTATATATCACGTCAACTGATGTCAATGGTCGGAGAATCTTTGTCGGCATATGCCGACAACCGATGCGAAAGGGTTAATGCTGATGCCTTGAGTCTGCGCTACGGCCAGGACAACGATCTAGAATCAGGTAACGACTCAACCTTGACCCGCTCGCAAACGTTGTAGACGACAGACTGACTGTCGCGTGGAGAGTGGTGCCTCGCTCGTTCTTCATTGGCGCTACGTCGACTGTCCTGTCACCCACGGCCACACCGGGAAACAACCGGTTCTAGCGTTGGACAATGGTTAGCAGAACAGCCACTGGTTAGTTTTTTTTTTTTTCGAAAGAGAGAAATACAATTCCGATTGTTAAACAAATGGCGACGATATGCAAACTCACAGCAAATATTACATCATCTTATATGTAGAAAAAAATCAAATTAAAAAGTATGAAGTGTTCTTTATCACTCACTGTATGTTGGTTAGGCTATGAGTTGGCATATTGCAGTTGGTGCTTTGGGAGAATTGGCTTTTGACCTTTACAATATGCATTTTCATATTAATTCCTCTCCTGAATATTTTTTATGTAAACATATAACAAGAATACCGACACGCAAGAAAGTCCACCCTTTCACGTCCTGTTTGTAGTTCTCAGACGGAGACACATCACTGGACGCTCCTAAATGCTACATTTTTCTACAAGTCGCTGATGGCCTTCCCGTGTCTCTACATTGCAGAATTCCGTTCGACAACAGATCTAAGACTAATAGAGATATATATAAAAATCGTGTTGGAAACGACAGGGTCCGATCCTGTCTGCCCAGAAGTGGGCGACGTCGATGGCGTTACTCCCGGCCATCATCAGGTCTTCCTGGGTGCAGCTACTCAGACACAGCGCACACTCCAGTAGGTGCGACAGGGTCTTCTCCACGCCGCAGTCACATTCAGTCGGTCCGCTGTAAAACTGCCAGGCTTTCATTTTTGTCCTCGTCTTGCATACTTCGGTCCGAAGTCTGTTAAGGTACCTCCATTTATTCCACATTCAGGCAGTCCGCTGTGATATAATGGTAAAACGTTACACCATTATATGAGTAGCTTTTTGCGACGTTAATTAACGTTGCAATTTTTATTTATTAATTTTTATTAATTATCTTTTACGACGCTTATTTACGCTTTTAATACTGCTCCCCAGCGCCATTTCAACACCCGCAGTGGGCAGAGGTACACTTACCGTCGAAAATTTTGTAGGTTCTATTAAAAAGTCGTTAAATAGTGTTTCGGCCCCGGTGTGAGATCAGCTTATGAATGAGTGATGCACCGGGCCCTTAAAAAAGTACTCAAATCTCGACATAAAGCCGGTTTTACACATCTTTTTTATTCACTTAGCGAAGAATCACGATTTCTTACATAAATAATTCGTTTTTTAATTAATCCCTTCCAGTGGCGTTCATATTTTCGAGTTTTTAGAACTTGTATATCTTGCGATTTTTATTGTTAGCTTTTGGGTTTATTTATTTAACAGAACCGCAGTTTCAAGGTACATATAATAATAAGGATAAAGAAACATAAAGTATACATAAACATACCAGACATACAATATAGAATAAACTTTAATGAAGAAGAAGATGACACGTCAAAGATCATAGAGATCTAGGAGAACAATACCATCGACAAAAGATAAAAAGGATGTAAGAAAAGGATCGAAGTGTGCTGGTAGGCCATTTAGGAGCGCCATTGCCGTTGTACTAAATAGTATTCGAATCTCCTACAACGGTTACAATGTGTGGTGAACTTTTATTTAAGTTTTGCTATTGGCTAATCATTTAACTGCCTCCTTCCTATACTGAAAAAAATTTACTTTAATATTTAACTAAATGATTATTTTTTATGCCGGCGGGTATAGCTCAATAGTCAAAGTGTTTGCTTTGCAAGCCAAATGTCGTGGGTTCAATCCCCGACGGAGATTAAAAAATAAAACAACAATCATCGATTTCTGAGCTCTAAAATACCCTTGTTTGATGTGAATTTGATCCCTCACCCTTAAAATGCCAGTCATAGCCCATTAATCAAAATTGGTGGCAGACGAAAGTCGTCCAGTGAAGACCACCCATTCATAGTAAATTCCTGTAATAATAAGGATGATGCGTGAATCTCGGGCTGTAGTCTACCTACTACCTACTAATCAAGGTACACTATAGAATCGCGGGATCCACCATAACAGCGCTTTTCAGGACTTGTAGCGCCATGGGAAACTTATTTTACGGATCACCCTCGTATTCAGGGATCGTGCTAAATTTTCTTGAGTATAGTGAGCATAATTATTTTTGAACATATAGTAGAAGAACTCCACTTGAAGCCACTATAAAGTGACATTACCCGACATTATTCATCTGTAGTGAATGATGAAAAATATAAATTTAAAAAAAAAAATTCAACGCCACTGGTTCTCAACGCTCTAAGATAAACTGGCATTAAAGTGGCGTAAATCCAGTGGTTCCCCAAGCAGGGGTATCGGACCCTCTACGGGCCGCGGGCCGTAAACCCAGGCCGCGAAAATTAACACTCGCGTCGTAAAACATAATACGTAGGAACAACCCTAAATCCGCCTACGTCGTGCGCCACTCGCAGGTGAAATTAGCCGAAGGTTGGGCGGAACCTTCAAGATTTTGAGTATTAAATATTAACGTAAAAACTAATACAAAAACTTTTACATCCCTTATCTATACAATCGACTGTTAGCTTAGTTAATCCATTGCTTAGGATAGAATCGATGGAGTCCGAAACGTGTACAATTACTTAAAAATAAATTTGAAATAAATCTCATTGCTTTTAATTGAAGTTAATTAAAAATTATATTTAATAGTTGTTCGTAGACCGTCCTCCAGCTACCATTTCTTCAAGTACTCGTACTTCTGATCTAGAGGTTGTCGGAAACCATATATGTTCCCAAGTGGACCTTCAGGTGCAGATGGAAATTCTTGAACACACTAAGAAGCAGAGTTGATAAAACGAAGGAAAACTTCGAGTGGTGGAAAATGCTTCCACAGAAAGAGTCACTGTATTGCGATTGTGGAAACCTGTAGACTACCTAACACCTAAGATCATTGATTTAGCAAAGCGTTTGCTTTGCAAGCTAAAGGTCGTGGGTTCGATCTCCGACGAAGATTTAAAAAAAAAAAAAAAAACGATTTCTGAGCTCTAAAATACCCCCGGTAGGCGTGAATTTGATCGCTCACCTGTAAAATGCCAGTCATAGCCTATTAATCAAAATTGATGGCAGACAAAAGTCGTCCCGTGAAGACCACCCATTCATAGTTAATTCCTGTTATATTAAAGGATGATGTGTTAATCTCGGGCTGTAGTATCGATATTGACAGATATTGGGCGGAAACAATTTGACATCGCTGACACGAAGATGTGAAGAAAACCTGGGGAATTCTGCATATGTTGGGAAGCACTGGTAATCGCTGAAAAGTCAAAAATGCGAAATCTGCAAATAAATCATTGAAATTTATTTATCTTTAATTTTTGCACGTGCGAAAAAATTCCACCTGTCCTGCGTCACGTGGTCCCGCTATTAACATGGCCGACTTGCTTCAATACCATAAATAATCCGACGAACCAAAACGGCAGACCAACGCCTACCTCCACCTAACCCCCCACACTGTTTGATCTGGTCCCCCTGAAAGGGTTGTAGTAGTAGTAGTAGCAGCAGAAACCCATAGATAAAACACGTTTTAACCCTTTCATCGAAACTTTTAAAATAAATATCTTTATGTTTTTAGCATTCACTTTGAGATCCATTCCAATATAATTAATGGATATAAAATTTATATGTTTATTAATTTTAATTTAGAAATTATTGAATTAAAAATATTTTGTTTTGATTTACATTTATTTAATAACATTAAATACATTAAATGAATTTTAATCAAAACTAAATATTTTTAATTTGTGATTTTTTAAATTAAAATTAATTAAAGTATTGTCAGTTGATAACCTTAATGCTATTGAAAAGGATAAGAATTTCATTACCTTGTTTTGCATGGATCACACTGAGCAATGTTTCACTTGATGCAAGACTGAAGTTTCGCGATCTATGAAAGCTTCATCAGTTCCAACGCTATATTATTATAATTATTATTATAAAGCTATTGATGATTAAAACAGTTAAAGCGTAACTTAACCTTAGTTTTTGAACAATAGCCGTTGTTTCAACATACAATGGCCGTTATTTTTATTATTCGTGTCAACGACGTCAAATTATTTCTGCCCAGTATCTGGCAACATCGATAGTCCGTGTATTGCCTGGCATTCGGTATTGAGGAGTGCAGCTTGTTGGGAACATGGAGCAGGATCTTAGGTGTGAGGTGGTCTGCAGGTGTCCGCAGTCTCACAATAGTGGCTCTCCCTGCCGAAGAATTCCCCACCGCTCGAAGTTGTCCTTTATTCTACCAACACCGGTTCTTAATCTGTTTAGAGATTTCGAGGTCCTCTAGTCAAGGTTCTTGCCAGTTGGAAGGCCTTCCTTTGGAGTAATGAAATCCTTTGGTGCGACTTGTCGCCAGAGCTGGAGTCTCTCATTTTCAGAGCCGGATGTGAGAGGTTGTGTGGATATCAGAAAGCTGCTTCGTGACTGGCCGTTTGTTTGTTAGGAGTTCTTTGTTTTTATTAAATGTCGATATTTTAATTTTTTCACGCGCCGAAAGGGTTAAATCCCCGCGAGCGAGTAAACACCTGAAGCTCCACTTTTCAAATATTGTTTTTTTTCTTCTTTTTTTCAAACGTTTTGTTTGAGTCGTTTACCACAGCCGGGTCGGGATTTTTCAATTTTTATCAGTATTTTCCATTCAGACGATAATTCGTTTATATTCTCTTCATACAATGCGACCAGATTTATGATATTCCCTGTTTAAAAAACACGTTGAACCGCCACATTGCATCAAATGGTACTGCTATCAAATCCGCCGGACTAATAATCGTATTTCTTTTTTTAAAATGATGTTTAATACAATCTCAAATATATTCCTGATACTACGCAACTTACTACACTGTTCTTCAAAACCCTGGGCTTTCTCTGGCAAAAAGACTCTTCCTAAGAAGGCAAACCGACAGTCCCATAGTGATACTAATAAGTGGATACTGCCCTGAATGATGCATGCAGAGTCGGTACAGGCTGCTTCGAACCAACACCCATTTCAAAACTATACCCATTGGCTGGTATCGCACCACCAAACATAAGACGCAAAGTCATATTCGCCGAAAAAATGCGTAAGGCAATCAACCAACCGTCTCACTGCTTGTATAATCAGATACCCCCAACACCCAGACTGAAGTCGCGAAGCAGCTTTCTGAGATCCACACAACCTCTCACATCCGGCCCTGAAAATGAGAGACTCCAGCTCTGGCTAGAAGTCGCATCAGAGGATTTCATTACTCCAAAGGAAGGCCTCCCAACTGGCAAGAACCTTGACTGGCGGACCTGGAAATCCCTGAACAGATTAAGAACCGGAGTTGGTAGAACAAAGGACAACCTCGAGCGGTGAGGAATTCTTCGGCAGGGAGAGTCTTTATTGTGCGACTGTGGAAACCTGCAGACCACCTCATACCTAAGATCCTGCTCCATGTGCAAAACAAGCTGCACATCTCAAGACCTAATGCTAGGCAACACACGGGCGATGTCGATGTTGGCAGATACTGAGCAGAAATAATTTGACGTCGCTGACACGAAGAAGAAGACTCGAAGTTAGACTGCAGTTTCGCTATCCATTAAAACCTTAATTATTAAAAATGTAATTAACATTATGTCCGTCAATTTCTCCAGGTAGGATTTTATTCATATCAAAGTTGTTCGCGTAGTAGCCGCAAGTAAAGCCTCTAAAATTACAAACATAGTAACTAATAATAATATAAAAAGCTTGTGAATAAATGTTGACTGAATGAATTATAAAAAAATAAATATACATACTTTGAATATATACTACAGAAGTCATCTGTCGTTATATGATGTTAACAATGGTATATATATTTACATCAGATTTCGCGTATCTGCTCAGGTGAAGAGTGGTCGTGTGGATAGCGCGGTGTGTAGAATAGAGCAAAGGTTGCAATGCTCGTGATTCGAATCCCGCGTCTGCAGATATCTTTTCTGAATGAATTGATGCGCATAAAATTTGATGTATAATTGTATGTTTTTTTTTTTGGGCCAAAGGCCCCTGGGCCGGTCGCCTTGTACCTGCGCTCCTTGGGAGCACTTAGCAAGGCATTGTTTTCAGAGTACTTTCTCGTTGTACAAGTGATGGACTTTGGTGAGCAACACCAAACGTGGGTGTAAAAATTAGTAGTTCAGACGCTAAAATTTAATTACATACATGGTACGTAATTTTCTTTTGACTACATCTCTTTCATCTCAGCGAGTTCATTGATCTCCCACAAAACACCACTTTTGTCATAGCTTACGTGACCCCACCCCATGATATGATTCCCTATTTGGCTATTCCTCTTCAAAATTCACCCGTCGCACATCTATCTACATTCCTCCCTTTAATCCTTTAGTATCCCAGGGCAAAAATCCGTTTGTTCCGACCCCCCTCTCCATATGTATTTATTATTTAATTAAAATAATTCATTTTTATCTGTAACCCCATTTTGGGAAAAAACAATAATTAAAATATCCACAAAAGGGTACGCGGTCTTTTGAATGATAAAACTGAGCAGAATTACTTTTACATTTTTCCGAGGGTATCACTAAGAGTTAAAACGCACGAATGTCATGCGATCGATCATAAGTTTGAGATCTCCGGAGATGCTTAAAAATATATGTATATTATCACGAATTTTGCTTACAAATATCTTTACAAATATAGTTTAATAAAAAGATTTTAAATCGATTTGTGAGCTCTAAAATACCGCCGATCTGTGTGAATTTGATCCCTCACCCGTAAAATGCCAGTCATAGCCTATTAAATAAAATTGTTGGTAGTCGAAAGTCGTACCGTGGAGACCACCCATTCATAGTAATTTCCTGTAATAATAGATGTAGTCTACGACGTTGGCGGATCAACACTCCACATGCAGCTCTTAGCCATATGTAAGCGTCATAGAATTCCACAGATGAGTCTTCAGAATTACTATCACCATCTGTCGGCATTCTTCTGTATGTGTTTACATCAATAAAATTTAAAAAATGTTTGCAAAATTGTACGTCCACCTCTGTAAGTAATATTATTATTATAAATATTTATATATTCACCTTATTTTCACATGGATCACGTAACAAAAGTTCTCTATAAGGAGACTGCAGTTTCGACTAACTCGCACTCTTAAACTTCTCTTGCTAAGAGATAACTTGTTAAAATGTTATTATTGTATTTTTGTTAGCCATTCGTGGTGTTCATCAGCTTTCTCAATACAAAAAAGCATTTTTTTACCAAGAACCAGTGATCAAGGTATCTATTTCCTAATGTGACTTCGATACTTTTATGCACAGTCATAAAAATAGCCTAATCGCCCACCATGTTGCAATAATATTGTTTTAATTATATATTTTTAACACCCCCTGTGATCCCAGGGGGGTTCCCAAGGTCCGGCCTGACCCCCCAGCAGCCATTTTTCTCCCAATACGCGACCCTTGCATAATTTTTCCCGCACACATTAATTTTTCTAGCCAATGCTAGTACTCGTAGATTGTGCCCAGAATTAAAATTTTAAAAGCTCTTACAATTTATTTAACCCACTAATGCCCAGAACATTCTACTGATTCTCAAAAATCGACATCTCTCCAAATCACTGAAGTTAAGTAAAATTACATTTATATCCTCCTCTCTCTCAAAAGGTTGTTATTCAGTCGCGTGAGGGCATGATTCGGAGCAGATTAATAATACACAGACTTTTTCAGAAGCACATTGACATATATACGTACGTCCTACTGACATCAGCATAATATAGCCCTTGCTGACTGGTACCGAAAACCTCAATATACAATCTTTCGTCTCTTATTTATGTTCGCTTGTCGTACATGTCGCCATATTGGCATTTTCGACTAGTTACGGAGATTGTCACTTGTGGCGCTGTGCGACAGACCATCACGGGCGCGCGAGTTGTGTGCCGACCGTCGGCGAGATCGCATTGTTAAGTCTCGATCGACCGAGGCGAAAGTAACGCCGTGCTACGATCGATTGGGAAAACCAAGTTTATCGTAAATGTATATGTCAATGTGCTTCTGAAAAAGTCTATGTGTTATTGATCTTCTCCTCATCATGCCCTCACGCGACTGAATAACAACCTTTGAAAGAGATGAGGATGTTACCACATACAATATGAATCTCTTCAGGAAATAGATCGATATACACTTGCGATCTTTCCAATACACACAAATATGACACACGTTTCCAACCGCCTTGGCTGAACGTCATACAGTGCACTGGTCTCGACAAGTTTTGCTCTACTTCATGCCATCGCATAAAAAACGTACTAACCAAATAATATTGCATATTTTGTCTATTTCTGGTTAACCCCCTGTGGTCTGGCAGTGTCCCTTATCGGTTTTTGCTCCATTGACCCTTCGCGGACTCGAAAAATTAATCGTCTGCATTCTTACGTAGGACCCTCGTAACTCACGCGCTTGAAAATAAAATAATTCCACTAAAATCGGTCTTTTTAAAATAAATTTTCGAATGTCAAAAAGTGTAATTTATACTATTTGTTTTAGATAGTAGGAAAAATAAGAGGTTTAAAACGTAGATAATGCTTTTTTGCTTTTGCAATGATTTACACGGAAAGCAATTTATCTAGATGCAACTTTAATTTGTTATATGAGTATATGTCGACCAAGAACCGGTTGTTTCCAAAATCACTTCCTATACGCCGAAAGCACTGGAATGCTCTTCCAGCATTCATGTTTTCTTCTTCATATTGACATCAGCATGATATAGCCCTTGCTGACTGGTACCGAAAATTTTGACATACAATCTTTCGTCTCTTATTTTCGTTCGCTCATCGGACACGCATGTTGAATGCCGTTAGGAGGACTATTTATATAGATCGATAAATTTCGTGGTGGCAAGATGAGGAGCAGATTAACAACACAAAGACTTTTTCTGAATCACATTGACATGTATATTTCGATAACTTTACAAACTTCTGGCCTGGACCTAGTCAGAGCATTCAGGCCGGGCCAACCACAATAAGCCAAACCTCGCCGCCGTCGGCACACAACTGACTGGACATCGGGCGCCGTGGTCGGTGACACCCAGCGGCGCAAGTGGCGATCTATATAACTAGTCCTCCTAACGGCATTACATCGTTACGTGTCCGATGAGCGAACGAAAATAAGAGACGAAAGATTGTGTATCGAGGTTTTCGGTACCAGTCAGCAAGGGCTATATCATGCTGATGTCAACAGATATATACATGCTTCACATATCAATGACTTGATAAATAATAAATGCATTAAAATTTATGAAGAAAATATATAATTAAAGAAATATATTTTTTAGCGGACATTAAAAAAAGCTGTACCGATTGGCCTAGCCTCCTCATTTTTCTTCCCCGTCCAGTGAAAGGGGGGACTAGCCATCATTAAGACGAGATTCGTATGCATCGCGCGTGTTTTTTTTATATATTATTTTTACATGTGCCAGTGACACCCATCGCCTCCCCCCCCCCACGAACCCCCTTTCAACCACCACCCCTTATTGCCCCAACCCCATTATTTCCTCATCCGAGAGGAAAGGCCAAGAGTTTCAATCACTCGATTTTCATGCAAACTATTGCGAGTTCTATTAATGAAAAAAAAAAACACTTTTTACCACAGAATTATAGTTTGTAAGCTCTCCAAAATGATTCCTGATGTCAGCAAAACCTCTATTGACAAGATTTTGACAGAGCATCAAGGGTATGCTAAGGTTTGCTCGAGGTGGGTGCCAAGAATGTTGACCGAAGATCACAAACGAGCTCATCGCAAAATTTGGATGGGGTACTGTCAAACACCCATCCTACAGCCCGGACTAAGCCCCAAGTGACTACCATCTCTTCCCTGACATGAAAGGACCTGGGTGATTTTTTTTTTTCATTTTGGCGATAGAGAAGAGCTGGAAGAAGCGGTTCTCTTGTATCTGCGTGGCTTGGCGGCAGTTTTTTTGACTCGGGCATTCAAAAGCTCGTATATCTCATGCAAAAATACATTGACCTCAGTGGCGACTACGTAAAAAATGGGTAAAAGTCTGAACTTTCCAAAAATGTACGCATTCATGGAATTAAACATGCTTTACACTGTGAAAAATCACTGGGAAACTTATTTTACTGATAACTCTCGTAAATATAACTTGTGAAATGTCCATTGAAATAAAATAAAATGTTACAAAATAATGTTTTCCTAAAATGATGACCTATTTGTGAGGTGTCTCCATTACCGTTAGGAGGTCTTCTTCTGCATGCGTTAACCTCTCGCCCTCCTTAAAAGAGGAGTGTCGGGAGGGACGATGTTTGGACGCAGCGTTTTTATTATTTTATCTTTTTTAAAGATGAGAATTTTTCGAGCAATGACACGGGATAACGCTTTATCAACCAATTATTAATTTTTAGTAAAAAAATTAACAAAAAACGTATATACAGCGCCTGCATCGTCCCCATTCTTTTTTATGGTTGTGAATCTTGGAATCTCACTTAAGTCCAATACATAATGGTGTCGGAAACAACAGGGTCATATCCTGTCTGCCCAAAAGTGGGCGACATCGATGGCGTTACTCTCGGCCATCATCAGGTATTCCTGGGTGCAGCTATTCGGACAGAGCGCACACTCCAGAAGATGTGACAGGGTCTGCTCCACGCCGCAGTCACATTCAGTCGGTCCGCTGTAAAGCTGCCAGGCTTTCATTTGCGTCCTCGTCTTCCATACTCCGGTCCGAAGTCTACTAAGGGACCTCCATATAATCCACCCCTGGTTGTGTCCGGGGGCTAGGTTCTCTTTCGGGGCAATCTAAGCATTCCCCTCAGTTGCGCCTCTCCACACGCTCAGCCGCAGGGTGGCCTCAGGTATCACCAGTTCCGTTGTCGACTGTAGGAAGCTTCTTCTTGACTTGAGTCGGACTGATCATCCGATCTCCTTAACAGTTTATATTCACAATATGTATTTGATATTTTTGTTTGTTAATCATTTTTCGGTCGCATTGTGTTGCCGAGTTTAATATTTCCGAGCACGCCGCCATTTGTATTCAAATTGTTATTATGACGTTTCAGTTCTGAACCACACTTTGGTTCGTGAGTATACTCGAAAACGTGCAACACGGGAAACGGAACTTAAGGATATTATTAAAATATATTTTATTATACTTTTTACAAAATTCGCGAGCCAAATACAAATCTTTTTTTTATGTAAACACATACAGGTGAATACCGACAGATGGTGATAGTAATTCTGAAGTCTCATCTGGGGAATTCTATGACGCTTACCATAGTGTATATGGCTAAGCGCTGCATGTGGAGTGTTGATTCGCCAACGTTATAGACTACAGCCCAAGATTCACGCATCATCCTTATTATTACAGCAATTTACTATGAATGGGTGGTCTTCACGGGTTGACTTTCGTCTACCGCCAATTTTATTTAATATGCTATGACTGGCATTTTACGGGTGAGGGATCAAAGTCACACCAACCGGTGTATTTTAGAGCTCAGAAATCGATTAAAAATCTTTTATTTTTTTAATCTCCATCGGGGATCGAACCCACGACCTTTGGACTTGCAAATTAAACGCTTTGACCATTGAGGTATACCCGCCGGCGAATATTTGACATTTGTGAACTAGAAAGCTGCAGTTTACAAACAGATAAGCAATGAAGCGCTATACTTCGCAAGAGCGTGAAATAATGGCGCCAAATTTTTAACGACTAATCGATCGGTGGTGTTAGCGCAGCGTGAATTTCGACGTCGATTTCCTAATCGTCGACTCGAACAGACCACAGGTGATCTTGCAGGGCGTGGCCGCCACCGGACTGGTCGTTCGACTGACAATATCGCGGCTGTGGCTGCCCATGTCGCTGAGAACCAAGGAACATCAAGCGGATGATGCATTACCTAATTGGCTATCACCAAACGATACAGCGAATTTTAGAGTCCATCGCCTCTTGATCGACTGCATTAATAAAGGCTGCCTTGTCCGTTCTCTTACCTCGTCATTCCTCACAAAGTCATACCATCGCACCCCCCAGAATTCTACGCAAACATGTACTCTCAAATCCCATCTTCTTCTTCGTGTCAGCGACGTCAAAATATTTTTTCCCAGTATCTCGCAACATCGATAGCTCGTGTGTGGCCCAGCATTAGGTCCTGAGATGTGCAGCTCGTTGGGAACATGGAGCAGGATCTTAGGTGTGAAGCGGTCTGCAGGTCTCCACAGTCGCACAATAGTGTCTCTCCCTTGCCGAAGCATTCCCCACCGCTCGTGGTTGTCTTTTGTTCTAACAACTCCGGTTCTTAATCTGTTCAGGGATTTCCAAGTCCGTCAAATCCCATTATAAGGCTGCATTGGCTCGTAGTGAGATGCCAAGATTCACAGCCGTAAAGAACAATAAATCCACGAGTACATATAATAAATGTATCTTTATCTTATACTTATATCCCTTGTTATTTACAGGAGTCAAACTCTGGACGAGCGTTTCTACTTGACCCAGGGCGAGGTCCGCCAGGTGCAGTGGCATCCTGGTTCCTCCACAGACTCTCACCTGTTGATCCTGGCATCCGACAACACAATCAGGTAAGAAATATCAATATCTAGAGCTTAACAAAATATTTGCAACCCCCGTCTAATTAAAACTGCTCCAGATCGCGAGATTGTCATTGTTATACGTGGTGGATCGATGAGGAGCAAGTCGCCAAAGCAAATAACTCATTGATTTGACATTTATTTTACTTTAAACAAAAAATACTAACAAAATTCAGTCTTCTGCCCAGGACACAGACGATGCTGCGTACCTCACAGCGCCCGGCGGAGACTGAAAGCCGGCGGCAGTGACAGTCACTGCACCCAGAGGCTATATGGCGAACTATCCGCTTCCACATGCCAAGGATGGCTCTTTAAAAAAAACCTGATCATTGAACACCCAAATATTCTGTGGCATTGCCCAATATTAGATTTAAGTAGGGAAAGGCGGTTGGATATGTCGACCTTATCGCTACGGAGTCCAACTACCATGCCCTTACCGCGGCGACCTTCGGAGAAGTCAAAAAGTTCAAATTTTAACGTCTAAACTACTGACTTTTACACCCACCTTTGGTGTTGCTCACCAAAGCCCGTTACTTTACTACAAAACGAGAACGTAATCTGAAAATAATGCCTTGGTAAGTGCTCCCAAGGAGCTCAGGCGCAAGGCGACAGGCCCGGAGGCCTTAGGCCCCAAAAAAAAAGAACACCCAAATATTTATCTGGGACTACAGCCGCAATCTATTCAAGTTCGCATGCTCTTGCCCTGGAGGCTTCCGGGAACCATCTATGTTATGATCCATGTAAACCTCCGTGTATACAGGTGTTCTGGGATAAGGTATAGACAATCTGTGCTCACAGAACTATAAAAAGGGCAATTCGCTTTGTCCAAAGCTCCAAATATGGAGGGGATGTGGTGAAAAAATAATGTAATAGCAATACTATATGTATAGAAGTATTTCATGGATGCTTTATCACTTCTGTGTATTAACCACAATTGTACTCCCACTGAATTTTCCAACCAAAAGTTGATATTTGACCAAAAGTTGATATTTAACCAAAAGTTGATATTTTACCAAAAGTTTATATTTTACCAAATGTTGATATTTGACCAAAAGTTGATATTTGACCAAATGTTTCATTTGTAGATTATAATTTTGATTTGTTACTTTTAGGTTATACGACACCCTGGACGAGGGCGGAGTCGCCCTTCAGACCTGGAGCTGCGGTCGTCGCGCCCCCAGGGGCTGCTTGCCGCCGCCCGCGGCCCTGGGGAGGGCCGCAGTTTCTCTAACACTGGGGACCGCGGCCGGGAAGTGGACCGCTTTTATACTTAGAGGCAATGGCGACGTCTGCAGCATGGACGTTACTCTTGGCAACGAAGGGTAATTCACAATTCTAGCAATAAAGTATACTACAATACTTTAGCAACAAAGAGTAAACACCCGTATGCAGAGATATCCCTTGACTTAAGAAGGGCAACCACTTTCATTTTTCGTCAAATATATATATGTATATATATATTGCTTTTATCATAACATCCCCTTTACTTAAGGAAGAAACGACTTCACGTCACCGCGATAGTTATCGGATTGCGTGGTGGCAGAATGAGGAGTAGATAAACAACACAAAGACTTTTTCAGAAGCACATAAATTCTCAATAAACTTCGGCCCGGGCGTAGTTACATGCTTTCGGGCACCGGGCCGACCACAACCCGCCACTCGACGCGGTCGGGGGACAACTGACTGGCCACTGTGGCGCCCGTAATCAGTTATTACACCTGTCAAATAAGCAATATGGCGACACACGCATGTCCGACGAGCGAACAAAAATATAAGACGAAAGGTCGTATATCGAGGTTGTCGGCACTAGCCGGTAAGGGCTAAATTATGCTGATATTAATCATAAGTAAAATGAAAATAAATAAAATGAGAGACTCCAGCTCTGGCAACAAGTCGCATCAGAGGATTTCATTACTCCAAAGGAAGGCCTCCCAACTGGCAAGAACCTTGACTGGCGGACCTGGAAATCCGGAGTTGGTAGAACAAAGGACAACCTCGAGCGGTGGGGAATTCTTTGGCAGGGAGAATCACTTTTGTACGACTGTGGAGACCTGCAGACTGCCTCGCACTTAAGATTCTGCTCCATGTGCCCAGAAAGCTGCACATCTCAAGAACTAATTCTGGGCAACACACGGGCTATCGATGTTGCCAAATACTGTGCAGAAATAATTTGACGTCGCTGGCACGAAGAACAAGAAGAAGATTAGATCAATAAGCACGTCACTCACAATGATTAGCTTACAGAGTGGAGATTAAGCCAACTCACAAAACAATATTCTTGATGTACTAATAGGTTTTTTGCGTACTTTTTCCAGAACGACTCCCGTTGTCGAGGGCCCCCTCACCATGTACCCCCCCGCAGACGACAACTACGGTGTAGAGTCATGTGCAATGCTGCTGCTCGGAGGACGCTTGCTCTGTATTGCAACGTGCGGTGGAGTCCTGTACCACTGTCTGCTGCTTCCTGATGAGCAGGATCCTGACAAGGTATCCTTAGTACTCTTCATATTTGGAGCATATGGTTTCAACAAATTGACACCACAGAGCTGTCACTATCCTTGCTTTGTCCCAATCCATCTATACTCTTGAAGGTTTATAAGGGTTTTAAACTTAAAAAAATATGGTTTAGTATCTACTATATTTTGGTATTTTTATATAATTATTTTTTGAGAAATCGAATGATTGGTCATCACTCTCGCGGCAACCTAAACTAGATTTGTAAAATTTATCCAGAGTGATAGTATATCAAAATGAAGCGTCAAACAAAATAGGTCTGAAAATGAACATGGATAAATCTAAATCCATGATAAATAGTCATATTTCCTAGACTTTTGATCCTATTTCCATTAAAGGAACACAAATAGAGGTTGTAAATGACTATACGTATCTGTGACAAGTAATACAACAAGGACGCATTAACTTCTCTAAAGAAATCGACAGGCGTATACAACTGGGATGGGCAGCATTTGGAAAACTTAAGTACATTTTTAAAGCAAAAATTCCGCAATGTCTTAAAACTAAGGCGTTAAATAATTGAATAGCGGGAGTAACCTGGATGCGGAAGGCGGAGGATCGAAGAGGATGGAGACTCGTGCGGGAGGCTTACGTTCAACACTGGACGGATACAGGCTGATGATGATGATGTTGATAGTATATATCGCCGGGTGGCATAGTCCAGTGGTCAAAGCGTTGGTTTGTCATTTAGAAGCCGGCGGTTCAAAATCCGACCACGCTTTATTTTTTTAAATTAATTTTATCAAATCTTAGCTCTATACATGCCCTTATTGTGCATTCATATTTTCAGTCCCTGAACAGCAGTCTCAGCACCCCCAGCAGCTCCCTGTACGTCATAGAAGCCATTGAGCTGGATCTGGGGCTGAGTCTGAGCGACTCTGACCCCAGCTACACCTGCCCCATCTACCTGACAGCTGTAAGTACGAGTCTCATCTGATTTGAGAAAGTAAAATTAAAAATAAACCCATTGCCAACTACTCTTATTAGTCTTCCGGTTCACACTAAGCACACAGAAATCAGCTATGACTGCTTTTAGGTCCATCCTATTAGGTTGGTGCAAGAGTTTTGACCGTTTTTTACATATACAATCAAACATTTTTTTTAGATTTGAATTATTTATTTAACTAATTATGTAATTTCCGTCAGTTCTTATGACCTTCTCCTATCTTTCTATCAACTTATTAATACCATTTGTGTAAAATTCCGTGAATTTTGATGCGAAAAATGTAGTAAGGGACGTTTTTACCTGCTCTATTGTATCAAAAAAATTATCATTAATTTTTTTTGGCAGTGATTGGAATAAATGAAAATCGGAAGGAGCAAGATCTGGAAAATACGGTAGATGCTTGATAACATCCCAATTCAACTCATTTAGGTTGTGTTGGGTCATCATGCCACATGTGGTTGCGCGTTGTCGTGATGATGACCCAACGGTTGTGTTGGTAAATGAGTTGAATTGGGATGTTATCAAGCATCTACCATATTCTCCAGATCTTGCTCCTTCCGATTTTCATTTATTCCGATCACTGCAAACAAAAAATAATGATTAAAATTTTGATACAATATTGCAGGTAAAAACATCCCTTACTACATTTTTCGCAACAAAATCCACGGAATTTTACACCTATGGTATTTATAAGTTGATATAAAGATGGGAGAAGGTTATAAGAACTAACGGAAATTACATAATTGATTAAAATAATAATATAAATCTAAAAAAAAATATGTTTAATTGTATATGTAAAAAATGTTCAAAACTGTTGCACCAACCTATTACATCCACTCCACATGATTGAACCATCATCATCCTCACAACTTCATAGATAAATATACCTTTTTGAGGACCGTTAATTTGCAAACATTAATACTTCGGTTTTGTTTTCTATATAAATTTGGCGGACATGGATCACACTGAGTTGGAACTGATGAAACTTTCATAGATTGCGAAACTGCGCTCTTCCAATCAAGTTAATCAGTGCTCAGTGTGATTCATGATACAACAAGGTATGTGTTCCGGAACCGAGATCGCGGTCCCGAAATTACAGTGTCAGTTAAATGGTGACGCCGGAATACTAAGATTCCGGCACTGAGGATAAGTCCAAAGACCGGAGTTGAATTGGTACTGATTTATTTGATAACATATCCCTTTTTATATCTTAGTGTACAACATGAGTAAGCATTCTGTATTTTATAAAATTATTATTAATAAATTGCTTTTCATACTTCGGAAATTCCTCGATACCTGTCGTTTTTGGACATTGATCCCTTTCAATTTACATAGAGTAGCAGAATATTGGGATGGTTAATGCCCTGTGTCGTACCCGACTGTATGAATCGACAAATTCGAGCTAAGATAGAGAATTTTATTATAATTTGACAATTAATACTTTAAAGACTTGAAGGATGTTTTATACAAAATAATTATGTTCAAATAACTTTTTGAATTGATTATGAAAATCATATATTTTTAACAATAAATTTTGATTTTAAAAATATAATATAGACAAAAAATATAGATTTTGATTGATGGATGTTTCTGATGTTTTCAGGATGATGGTGTAAAGAACCGCTATTTCTGTTCCCACGAAGCTGGAGTTCACATAATAACGGTGCCAGCCATCAAACAACTGGAGGCATTCTTCAATGGAGGAGAAGGTAATATTTATTCAAGCAACACATATACGGAATATTGCAAAAAAATCTAACCAAAAAAAAAGTTTATCAAATTTAATCTCTCGAGAGTCATCACTCGCTGCTTTGCATTAATTGTCATTTGCCGGCGGGTATAGCTTAATGGTTAAAGCATTTGCATACTAATCCGGCGGTAATAGGTTCGATCCCCAATGGAAGATTTAAAAAAAAACTATAGTTAAGCTATAAAATGGTTTGTGGTTGGTGTGAATTTGATCCCTCATCCATAAAATGTCAGTCATAGCCTATTAATCAAAATTGGTGGTAGACGAAAGTCGTCTCGTGAAAACCATCCATTCATAGTGAATTCCTGTAATAATTGAATGATACATGAATGTATGTTGAAATGAAATCTTGTCTATGACTTAAGCGGAATTACACTCCACATGTAGCGCTTATCCCCTTATGTAACATGATAAGCGTCATAGAATCCACTAATGGAGATTTAAGCAGCACCATCACCATCTGTCGGTATTCTCCTGTATGTGTTAAAAAAATATTGTGTGTTTACCTTCATAGTGTATTTATGAGTTTCAACTGGCCTTCCAGAATGTGTGGGTCTTCTACTACTTATTTTTTCATTCAAACAAATTTTCCTTTGTTTTCAAAAACTTAGCTATGTTTAGTTTATGAAGTTCATCAAATAAAAGACAACTCATCAAAATACAGTATTTTTAAAAAAGGTTCTTCATAACACATAAGCAAGCTGACATCTAAATTATTAAAATGTATGTTACTATTTCCAGATGACATAGAGTCGCTGCTGCCGTCGCTGACGCAGCCGAGCACGGCCGAATACGCCATCTGCACGAAGACATCCAAAACCCCTGCGACCAACCCCGTGCTGGGGCTCAGCCTGTGTTACTCTCCGCACGTGCTGCTGGCGCTGCTAGGGGACGGGCGGCTGGCGGCGCGGGGGCTGCCCGGGGGCGCTCTGCAGGAGCAGCTCCTGTGCAACACCAACAATAGCACGCATCACAGGCAGGAATACTCGGGGTCGCTTAAAGAGGTGAGCCTAATACCATATGAAAGATAATTTAAAACCTAAAAATATAAATAAAAGATTTTTTTAGAAATTATTCCACATATTTTTTTTTTTGACGACATGTTTCAGCCAGGTCGTATGGCCATTTTCAAGTCAATTAGTTAATTTTTTTTTGGCTCTATATAAAGCAAGGAGTGAGTGAAAAAAATATTCTAAACACCTTCAACAGTATCATCAATTAATTATATATTTACTTGGAATGGTATAGCTTCCCCATCTAATATTGTGGCTTTTGGGCTTAGCCGTGTGTGGCGAATTTCTTCTCTCCGATATTTCAACCGCCAGTCAAAGTCATCAACCCTGAAGAAGACCCCTGCAATGGGTCTATCTAGAATTCTTACTTACGTGCATTTTCATGAAAATGTTTATTGCTTTTTAATGGCCTTTGTAATTATAAATATTATTTTGTTGTGACATCAATGAATTACCTTATACATTAATGATTTCCTAAACCACATATACCCTTCACACAATTCATATCCACCTTTTCACTCACTCTTTGCTTTATATAGAGCCAAAAAACATTTAACTAATTGACTTGAAAATGGCCATTCGACCTGGCTGAAACATGTCGTCAAAAAAAATATATATATGTGAAATAAATTCTAAAAAAATGATTTATTTATATCTGATATTATGGAATTCCACCAAGAAATATCGATCGAAAAAATCTAAATAATTAAAACCTAAAGGTACGCCGCTCTGTCATTGATTAGATGTGATTTCTCTGTGGAGTTATTTCACTCTTCCGCAGGGTAAAATCACGAAAGAAATAAAAAACGTAAGACTAGCGACACTCGCAGCATGGTAGAGAAGATGCTCATGGGTAGACACACATATTACCTCATTCTGTTTTCGTCAGAATGTAGATAAAACAAGAAGAAAAAAAGACCGGCCCAAAGGGCCTAAAGCCCCAAAAAAAACCTATATGTATTGAGATCCTCCTCTCTTTAAGTTCGTTATTGAATTGCGTGGTGGCAGGATGAGGAGCAGATTAACAACAGAAATACTTTTTCTGAAGCAAATATATTTTTCGATAACTTTACAAACTTCTGGCCCGGACCTAGTCACAAAATTAAGGCGCGGCCAACCACGGCCAATCATCGATTTCTGAGCTCTAAAATACCCCCGGTAGGTGTGAATTTAACCCCTTTACCCGTAAAATGCCAGTCATAGTCTATTAATTAAAATTGGTGGTAGAAGAAAGTCGTCCCGTGAAGACCACCCTTTCATAGTAAATTCCTGTAATAATACGGATGATGCGTTAATCTCGGGCTGTAGTCTATGACGTTGGCGGGTCAACACTCCACATACAGTGCTTAGCCATATATACACCATGGTTAAGAATCATAGAATTCCACCTTTACTTTTTTTTTACTTTTGAATTACTTTCATCATGTGTCGGTATTCTCCTGTATATGTTTACATAAAAAAAAACAGTTTCCAATGTTCCTTCCCAAAATTTCACCCCGGAATTTTTTTCTAGTGTCTGTTTCCCCATTCATACAATATGGATCTCTTCAAGAAACAGATAAATATACATTTGCAATCTCCCCAACCCACACACAAACACACTACACGCTTCCCGCATGCAGCGTCCAGCCATCCTGGTTAAGCGTGATCTCGACCGATTGTGCTCTACTGCATACTGATTGCATAAAAAAAGCCCAGTGAATTTTTAACCCTTTCTTGCTCGCGCTCGTACCGGTGCGAGAAAATTGTCCACGCCGTTACGCTCGCGCTCGCACCGGCACGAGCGTTCACTTTCTGTTTTTGCCGCTCTCGCATATGTTCGATGTTTACGCGTATACAAAATTAAAGTGTCAGCTTTCAGCTGTATTTATCAATGACTCTACACATCTCACAGGTAAAAAAAAACCCGAGCATGAAGTAGTTAAGCGTCAGCCTTGAGTCACCTTACAAATTAATGTTTCACTAAACATATGATGTGAATGAATGTCTTTATGTTTCCAGCTCCAGCGCATGCCGTTCACCAGCGTGATCAGCCAGGTTCTGGCTCATGAGACATCGCAGCCCATACTGAAGATGGCCACTAAAGCTGAGCCTCATGCCCAAGAATGCTTTGAGGTAACAACAACAAAAAATAGGAAGGCCCAATTCAAGGATGAACTCTACGAGTTTCTTTGGAGAAATAATTTATTGACGTCGTCTGTTTGATGGGCATTGGGACCTTCTATTGCTTGTCTTTATTGCTTTGTTCTTAGTACTTGATCATAAGTACCTATATTTATATATTAATCTTGATTGTACTTCAGTAACAAATTGACTTTTTTTAAATTTGTCATGTTTCTGTAAGTGAAATAATAAATTGAAAATTTAAAAAAATATTAAGCTCTTAGTACTGTCATCTGTAAATCGGAGATGGGACATATACTTTCCGATTATATTTCTTCCTAATTTTGTCCAGGATAGCATTTTAAAAATAACTTCTATTGCGTTTGTGAAGAGTAAAAATGTACCTACTTTTTCAAAATAATTCCCATACCACTTATTGTTTTTCCTTTTATTAAATTGTAATTTATTTGTTTAAGCTTCTTACACACGCGACTCACGTGTTCCGTGAGGAGTTCTTCGCCAAGCATGAGAAAGCTCGCAAGAAGATAGAGAACCAGGTGAAGACTCTTCGGCTGCTGAAGAGGAACCAGCTGCAAGAAGCGCGCGAGTGGCGGCAGAGCAGCGCGACGCTTGCCGGGGAGGCTCAACGCCTGCGCGACAAGTGCGCGCAAGCCAGCCAGCGGCAGAGACAGCTCAATATAAGGTTTACCCATAATATATTTATTTATATCAGCTCGATATAGCTGGTGCCGAAAAGCCTCAATTGCGATCTTTTGTCTCTTATTTTCGTTCGCTTGTCTTACTCGCACATATAAAAATGTTAGTCTTTTTTTTATGTAAACGCATGCAAGAGAGCACAGCCTTCTTTGAAGTGAATCAATTAATTTTAGAAGGTATATTGGGGCTCCAATTCAAAGGTGACTGCCGTATTCAAGGATAGGTCGGTTTGTCCTTTATATATTTAGAAGGAGAAGTTGTTTATCGTTGAAATACTGACGTGATCTATATAATACACCTAGTTTTTTGGAAGTGAGACCGGCTTTATACTTAATTGACTGGTAATATAAAATTGGCGCTATAGCGACCGTCCTGAAAGGTTCTTCTTCGTAGTATCAATCCGGCGGATTGGTTTGCAGCAACAGAGTCTTGCATCTCGATCTCCATTCTTCTCGGTCCTCCGCAACCCTCTTCAGCTCAGCATAAGAGCTACAACTCATGTCCTCGAACACTTGCTGCAAATACTCCCGTCTAGGGCGTATTTGCAGTAACCTGGAAGGTTATTGTATATGATTTGTGTGAATCTAACCCCAAATATTTTGTTTGACAGCTGCGAGAGCATTCTCCGTGCTCTGCGTCAGAAGCAAGACGCTCCGTCCCTGGCCGAACGGCAGATGGCTGAGGAGCTGACTGTGGCCGCCGCTAGAGCCGCGGCCTTCCAGCAGGAGCTGGGGAAGGTCAGGCAGAAGCAGAAGTACCAGCAGCTACAGGTGAGCATCAAAAACATACAGGGGGCAACACTTTAGGAAGCCATTTTTTACCTTATTGTGACGTTTTTTCGAAGTGATGAAATGCTTTTTAAGTAATTAAATATATGCATACTATACATCTAATTCTTTATACGCATCAGTTCGTTCAGAAAAAATATCGGCAGAAGCGGGATGCTAAACAGCGACCCTTGGAACCAACCATTTCTCAAGTTCATTACCCTAGACCACTCGACCATCTTCTGCCCGAACTGTTGCGCCGAACAACTTGTATTTATACCATTGTTAACATCGTACAACGATAGATGTATCTACTGTATATATTTAGAGTGTGTATATTATACTCCTTGGTTCGCATCCCGCTTCTGCCGATATTTTTTCTGAACGAACTGATGCGTATAAAGAATTTGATGTATAGTATGTGTATATTTAATTACTTATGATATTGTAATATAGTCAGTGATCTATAAAAGTAGATTAGAATATTGAATTAATAAAACAATATTCTAATAAATATTTAAAAATCCATTGAATGATTTTTGGTTCACGTAAACATATACTATACAGGAAAATACTGACAGATAGTGATAGTGATGCAGAATTCTCTTCTGTGGATTCTATGACGCCTAACATGAAAGTAAGGTGGTAACCTATTGTTTTTTCCATTAGCCGGCGGTCATAGCTCAATGGTCAAAGCGTTTGCTTTGCAAGCGTTAAGTCGCGGGTTCGATCCCCGACGGAGATTTAAAAAAAAGGATTTTTAATCGATTTATGAGCTCCTAAATACTTGTGGTTGGTGTGAATTTGATCCATCACCCGTAAAATGCCAGTCAAAGCGTATTAATTAAAATTGGTAGTAGACGAAATTCGTCCCGTTAAGATCACCCATTCATAGTAAATTCCTGTAATAATAAAGGATGATGCGTGAATCTCGGCCTGTAGTCTATGACGTTGACGGATCAACACTCCACATGCAGCGCTTAGCCATATGCACCGTGGTAAGCGTCATAGAACTCCACAGATGAGACTTAAGAATTACTATCACCATCTGTCGGTATTCTCCTGTATGTGTTTACTTAACAGTATAACAGTATGCTATTGTCGTTGGTAAAGTATGTTTATTTTTTTTCCAGATGAGCAACTGGGATTCAAACAAACTGAAGAAGGAAGTGTTCCTGGGAAAGAATCACAGCGAAATAATCAAGTCCACACTGGAACAACAGTAAGCTGCTTTATAACTTATAATCAATCAATTTATATATGTGCAAATTACGAAAGTCGTGTCATTCCTTCTTAGATATTTAAAGTTTTGCATTTTGGTGTTGGTGGAAAGCCGATGAAAGTGACAACTTCGTTTATATTTGAAAATTTATGTTGGGTGATGATTATATGATATATTTTTATATATATAGCAGACGTGAGGATGTTGAGGTGGGCCGCCGGGGTGACTATGCTTGACAAAGTGAAAAACTAGCACATCAGAGGGAGCCTCAAGGTAGCCCCTATTGTGGACAAATCGACAGAAAGCCGCCTGCGCTGGTATGGACATGTGTGTAGGCGGGATAGCACACACATTGTGAACGCAGCCCTGCAGCTGGAAGCGGGAAGGCTGGGACCGGGTCAGCCTCCTGCAACATGGCTCAAGACAGCCAGGAAGGACATGGAACGTCTTGGAGTCGACAGCGAACTTATCTTTGATCGAGCATCTTGGAAAAATGTTATTAGGAGAGCCGACCCCAAGTTAATGGGATAGGGCCAGGAAAAGAGGAAGTTGGGTGAAGATTATATTAATTTACAACAATATGGACTGAAGTTAAGGAATAACTCTTTTTTATTTATTTTTTATTTACGCCACTTTCATAATTGTGGGCACATATGTATATTTAAATACTGATGACGCCAATGCATCAGATTCATCGACCCTGACGATAGCCCCCGCAATTTCGGTCGAAATATCAGAGAGGAAGAGAAGTTCGCCACACAAGGCTCAACCCAAAAGCCTTAATTCCAAATCTGGCCGTGAAAACATATGAAAATACAATTTATTAAAACTTTTACAAATTACAAAAAAAACTACTATTATATTAATTCTAACCTAACCTAACCTTATCATCAATATAGGAGAAAAATAAATGATGGACATAAGATTCGAAAGTTAGGTAGTACGAATATACTCACTTCTTGTTCATTACCCTCGCACTATCCACTTATTCACGAGATTGTGGTATGATTTCTCAAATTTAAAAATATATGACAGAATTATAAAATAACCTTAAATTAAATAACTTCTTAGGTTTTCACGG